>VYZT01029971.1:0-35399 GCA_013400735.1 Pomatostomus ruficeps | reverse complement strand
TTCAACAAGGCCAAGCGCCAGGTCCTGCACTGCAGTCGCAACAGCTCCAGGAGGGCTTGGGGCACAGTGGCTGTAAAATTTCTTGGTGGAAAAGATTTTGGAGTGCTGGTTGACAGTTGGGTAAATGTGAGCCACCAATGTGTCCAGGTGGCCAAGAAGGCCAAAGGTATCCTGGCTTGTAGCAGAAATAGTGTGGCCAACAGGACCAGGGCACTCAGCACTGGTGAGGTCGCACCTCAAGTGCTGTGTTCAGTTCTGGGCCCCTCACTGCAAGAAAGACACTGGAGTGCTGGAGTGAGTCTAGAGAAGGGCAACAGAGCTGGTGAAGGGTCTAGAGTATGTCTCATGAGGATCAGCTGAGGGAATTTGGGTTGTTTAGCCTGGAGAAAAGAAGAATCAGGGGGAACCTTATTTCACTCTACAACTGCCTGGAAGTAGATTGTAGTAAGGTGAGGTTCTCTTGTCACAGGAAACAAGTTATAGAGCAAGAGGAAATGGCCTCAGGTTGTACCAGGAGAGGTTTAGACTAGACATTAGGAAAAATTTCTTCATGGAAAGGGTGTCAATCTTTGGAACAGGCTGCCCAGGGAAGTGGTTGAGTCACCATCCCTAGAGTTATTTCAAAGAAATGTAGATGTGGCACTCAAGGACATGGTTAAGTGGTAGACTTGGCTGGCAGTGTTAGGTGAACAGCTGGACTCAGTGATCTAAGAGGTCTTCCCCACCTTTTATATGATTTTATGATTAATCCTGACAAAAAAAAGATGAGGAAGAATTGGAACTGGATATTCACTGTATAGGATGTTCTCTGAGAGTACAACTCCTGGCTGTTCAGCACTAAGTCTGTATCTTAGCCTGTTTTGGGTTTTTTTTTTTCTTATATTTAAAACACAGGAATTGAAAAGAATTTTCATATGTTATTGCCCTGACTTGCATTTCTCTAAAGGTCACTTGGAGTGTGTGGAGTGTAACCTTGAGAGTTATGCAAGAAACAAGTCTGATTGCATCCTACTGATAGTTGGTAAGTGTGTGAGAAGGTGGGTGAAAAAACAAAACAAAATTATGTCCATTAACCACTGTGAGTTGTAGATGTCACAATATAACAAAACTATTAAAATATTTTCACTTGATGTGATTCTATAGAATTGCTAGCTAGCTCTTTTTCATAACCTTGCCTAGCAGACAGTAAGACTTCTGGAGGGAAAGAAATGAGTTAGGAGAACTTTGAGAACTTTTCTCTTTTTAATTAATTCTATCTATGACTGTTGAAATACAGGTTGGTTAAAACTCTTGGTTCTTAACAAACAAAAGCAGAACATTCCAGTCATGCTTAAAGGTTATTTTGCACTAAGGCATAAAGCCTCTTTTCATTGCCTAAATTGAATCATTAATCCCTGATCCTGGAAAGTGTTTTGCACAACATCTCTGTTATATTCAGAACCACCCAAGTTCATCAGGTTCCCTTAGTATGGTGTATTCTCAGTGCCTAAGATCCCAACCTGCATAAGCTCCCTTGTCTCATTCTGAAGGCTGATACTTTTATGCATGGTTTGGGAGGCAGATAGCTCATACAATTCTGAGCTGAAATACTCTGTATAAATAGTTAATTTATTTCAACGTGCATTACCACTACATCTCAAGACACATACCAGAGCCCATCTTGTGCTGTCCTGCTGGAAAGACAATCTGCCACAAGTCTGGACTTTAAGGGATCATTTTGAGAAGTGTTGGAATTGCTATATGCAGAAATAGATGTGTTGCAAACTTCAATCACTGTAGGAAACCTGCTAGAAAATGTGGCTGCTCAGTTAATGAACCTGGAGAGTCAGATGGGCATAATGAAAGAAGATTGGAATGTGTAGAAACTGAATTTTCACCTGAGAAGCTCAGCATGACATTTACCAAGGTTCATGAAACATTATTTAAATGTCTTACTCCTAACTTTTCCCCCATCTCTTCAATTGAAATATCTTCTTCATCTAGAGAGACAAGGTAAAATCAAGGGAGTATAGCACTAGTTCTTTCCTGACAATGGTTTTAGAAGTAAGGATAAAAGTTCCAGGAACTTCCATCATAGAAATAATTATTATTATATTGATTCTACATAGCAGAGTCATTATTATTCCCATTAAGTAAAGAGACAGCTTTCAAAATGGCAGTGGCATCTACATCTAGGTTGACCAGAACTGTCATTACTATGGAATCTCTCTCTTTTACTCATGGGGTGAGCATCTGAGAAGATGGAGATGGGACTTGACATCTCCAACAACTGGGCCCAGCAGATACAGGCAATATTTCTCTGTACCCTGAAATTTTCTGCTGGTGAAAATCCTCTGTAGTTATAGAGTGGTTGAAACTCACCTTGGGGGGTTTTTCTGGTAACCTATGGCTTTATGAGATGTAACAGTAGTTATTCTTGCACCACTCACATGGACTTCCTCTAAAGAGAAGCATGGAGCAGCATTTTCAGAGACAGAAAAATTATGTCTTACTGTAATTTCTGGCATTGCTTAGTAGAAGAAGTATTACTGAGAGAGATTTCTGCCATATTAAATATATTTTAAAAGACAATTATCTGAGAGGAACTTAAAACAAGTATTTATTCAATATTCTTTATGATGAAAACCAGGACACAGGTGCAAAGGTGCAAATCAGTGTCTTTGTCCGTATAGATTGCTTTAAGAGCAATAAATACAAAGAACATAGATTATAGGTCAACAAGAACACTCTTCTATGTGTGCATCTAACAACTAAACACAGTGGAAATGGATTATGAATGTATCTATTTATAGATCAATACAGTTGTAATTCAGATTACTTAAACAACAGCCTATAGGTAAAAAAACCCCTTTATTGCCTGAGAGAAAATGATGCAGAAACATCTTTTAAAATGTAGGTGAACACAGTCTTAGAGGTCACTTGCATATTTTTTGCTTATATCAGTAGAACCAAATTGACACTAGATCCCTCAAAACACTGAAATTAAGAATATTAAATTAGCAATAGACAAAATATTAAATATGTTGCATGAAGGGACATAATCCCATGCATTGAAAAAGGCAAAAGGGAGTGGAACATTATATGTATAAATGAAGATTCTTTCTGACCTTATTCTGGTACCTCTGCCAAATGTAGGGTTGCATTAGGAAATGCTGCACAGTAATGGCTATTTTCTGCTGGAAGCAGCTCTGGTATACTCCGTTTCCTATTTTTCCCTGGATGTCCTAAGTTATATGGAAAAGATATTTATTCTGTAAGCCATTTGAATGACTGAAGGACTCTGATGATAAAGACATAGAATGCGTATTCTGCTGTGGAGGTCTTTATACTGCAGAATTGATGGCTGATTACAAATCAGCCTGAAGATCTAATTACATTTGGCAACCAGGAGATGAGGGAAGACTGCAGACAATTTTCCTCTTATTTTTATACACAGTCCTTGTGGCATTCACATTGCTTTCAATAAGTGTGCTTCTGGCAAAAGCTGTCAATGATGGTAATCGTCTGGATGACTGGCTTCGGAGAGGCTGCAAGCCTGACCTTTGCTACTGCAATCATCACCGTCATCAGCGTGGGGATGCACACTGCCCCAAAGCCAGAACAAGTGCTGTAACTAGACAGTAATTGCAGATTGTTAATGATGATGCTATTGATGATGCCTTTTTTTGCTTGTTTTAATTGAAAATACATTATTCTGGGATAAAATCTATGCTGGTGAATGATTAACACTAAAACGAAGAGGAAATGTGTGAAAGCCAAACATTTTGTGTGTCCTATTCTGCTACATCTACCTCATCTAGTACATAATCAAAGCACATAACACCCTTCCATTTGAAAAGGTGGACAAAAAATTCAAAGTTTGATTTTAAATTAATTAAAATCCCAGAGATAAACTGCACTTTTGAGCCTATTGCACTATTCAGTGCGTGCTACGAGTATTATTTCAACTGAGTAATAATTACAGCTCACCAGTGATGGAGATCACAGATGCTGAATAGGGCCAGAATACCAGTTTAGATACTTGCAAAAGTTCTCTTTGAAACTGGAGTGACAGCACAGACTGAGGATATATAGGATTCTCTAGAAATTCTGCGGTCTAGAACTCTCTGCCGAAGTTGTAATAATCTCAGATTGGGTACTTAATTTTCCTAATGATCATAAGGTATTATATCCTATCTCATGTTTTCGATTTGTAGGAAAGTTTAAAATTTACATCATAGACTTTATCCTCTGGATAGATATGACTAAACATCATGAAATTTAGTGTAAGACTAACACTTCTGTGTTTCTTTGGTCTTGTTTTCTTTCTGAAAATTTGAAAACACAAAGAAAAAATGGGTTGTACTGTTCAGCACTTCTCTGGAGGAATTTCACAACTGCTGGACCTGAATACTGAGCAATGTGGTTTAGAGAAACCAGAAATTCCCATGGAAACAGAAGTTTTGAGCTTTGAGTGAAGAAGAATTTTTCCCCAGGGTAGAAAAATGAGTGGCTGGAAGACTTATTTGGCACATGGGAGTTTCATTCCCTCTGCTCTGAGTGCAAAAGTTTTGCTGAACTTCATACCCAAATGTCATGGCAGGGTGTTTGACTTTCTGCTTCTAGCTTTTGATTTGTTGTGGCAGTGGGCTAGGGGGAAATCCCCTAGCTGCCACGTTCTAACCCTGGTTCCACCCAGTTCAGTGGATTCAGTTCCACCTCTGTTATTTTAATATTCATTGTATTGTTTTACTATTCAACAGTTGCCAGAAAGTTCTACTGTTCTGTAAAGTTCATAGGTTGATGCAAATATGTTCCGCCCTTGCCAAAGACTCATTGGAAAGCTGTCACCCCATGTCAATTTGTGATTTGTTAAGAACCTTGGACCCACCTTATCACCACCCCCTTCATCTTGTCTATAAAAGTCTGTGTAAAGACCCTATCGGGGTCTCTCTGGTAGCACATATCCTGAAAAAGAGCGACATCAATAAAAGTCTGGGTAAAGCTACAGAGGGTCCGTTCTCTCTTCCTTATTTCTACCTGCTTCAAACTACCACCGGGGTTTTCTGCTCTCACTGCAAAGCACAAGCTAGGTACAGAGATAAGCGAGATAAGATAAGGCAGCCAATAGCGGCAGCCTAGGAAGCTTGTCTGACCAAAGTGCTGGATAAGGGCCGACTTTGCAGCACCCAAGCAGCCTGCAAAACCCCCAAAGAAGCGTTAATTTGTCTGCCTGATCTTGGATGCATTAGCACTAAGCCGAACACATGCACATTTTTCTGTTGCACTGTATCATGGGTGTAGACACCAAACACAAGCAGTGTTAGCTCTACAGACTTTTCTGTGACAAAGTGTGTGGTAATTGCTCATGCACATTTCCTTAAAGAGATATCTCCTAAAAAATAAATCTAAATAAATCTACAGGTTTCTTCCAAAAGTTGCACTGAAGGCTGATGGAATGTAATTGAAAATAAAATTTCTGCTATAAAGGGATATTTATTAAAACCTCATTGTTAATGCTGTTAAAGGACCAGCCAGTATATTCTCATTGAAGGGGGGACGTGGTTCCAACGAAGTTTCTAGAAGTTTGGGATATTCTTCAGAAACTTGCAGCTACATTGTTGCTCTCACTAATGTCAAGGTGAACTGAGTAGAGCCATGCATGCAGCTGAAAGTGGTAGCCTGTGGAGAAATGTGCCTCTACTGTGCACATGGTTTAGTTTAGCTCTGAGATTTTGTGATCTCTTACAAGGGAAAGTCTTTATCATCTAGCTGTGTTCCAGCAGCCCTTACAAAACAGTTGATCTCATTTCTATTCTGTGAGCCTAGGTCCCCACTGTGTGAAAAATGCTGATAAAATGATGATGCCTCTGCAGGTGAGACCTGGAAGCCCAAAGACGCCAGTGGACGTGATGAAGGGGATGCAAACACTTTCCCTGGAGCCTCCGTGTCACTCATTTTGTATTCTTTAGGATAAATAAAGTGCTATCATTAATGAAGTGTCTTTTCAAGAGCAGTAAATTCACGTTAAAATAATTGGGTCAAATTGGTTTCTCCTTTAACTCTGCTGCTCTGTTCAACTGGCACCAGATTTTGAACTTCCTCCAATATCTTTAAATCTTGAACCTGCACAATGAATTTCAATTATATCCAAATCAATTCTTGTAGCACCAGTGTATATTTGGTCTCAACACAGGTAGGAGGATGATTGTTCCTCCTTCGATATTTAAGGGCCTTGTGGGCCTATCAAGACAGCTACTAGAAAATTCCTTGTGTGTTATGTAATGTTCTGAAATGAAATTAAAGGTGTGTGGTCATACATACCCATAGGCAGTCTCTTGGCCAGGCCTGTACAGGTAAGCCTGAGATGGGAGGTCATGTTTACATGGAAGGTAAGAATAGGAATAGCGATGGCATACAAATCTAAAAAGCTATTGCCTCTCACCTTGGACATATATTCATGTTAATGTCTTATTGCCAAGTCACACAGAGCCTGATTTTCTACAGAAAACAATTACACCTGGTGAGCACTCTTCCTTAGCAAAAACTGCATCCTTAGGATTAGAGTTTAACTCCACCTTCTAAACTGACATAGCGCTATTCTCTTTGTGGCAAAGGTTTTATTATAAAAAACACTTAGTAACTTAAAATGCTGAAACATCTTCTTTTGCCAGCAGTTCCCAAAGCCCTTTCCAAATGTAACACAGGGGTAAGTGGAAGTCAGACAATACAATGCTGTGGACATGCTTGAAAGCTCTGACTTGCACTTGTCACATAGCAGAGTCCAAAATTCAGCAGTCATACACTGTTCTTACTACAGAAAATGTGAATTTTTGTAGAACACCTGACCTACCTCTTGAAATGATAGTTGGTAAATACTTTCTTTTGGAACCACTACTTCAAATGGAATAAGACCCCATCAAATATTCCACACGTATCCTATGTTAATGAGGTCTTAAAACTTAAAAGTACAGGAGAAAAGCAAGGTGCTGCACTAAGTTAGACCATTGATTAAATTAAGCCATGAAATTACTGCCTATTATGAAAAATACATGCTCATTTTACTGTTATCTCCTTTCCACTCTTCCTCTGTGTTTGTGTATTACATCTGTATGTTGTCTGGTCATAAACCTGGCTTGTAAAATTTCTCTGGAGGAATCTGTCTTTATTATGGCACGTGAGTGCAGCCTCAGACGTAGTGACAGTCCTTGTTCTTGACAGGCATCTCTTTGCTTGAAGGTGATGTGGACTATCCATGATGTATCTCTCAGAAATGACCCTCCACCACCATAAAACTCTCCTGTCCTTCTCATTCAAATGCTAGACTGTATTTGCTCTCAGAAGTTTCTCACTCATCTCTCCCCAGCACCTTTGAACCAACCAGTGGATCATACAGGAATCATCCTGGTGTTTTGCCAGTTGTAGTCCCACCAGGGCTAATAAGTGACTCTTCAGGAGATGGCAAATACCTCCTGCTGTGTAGAGAGATGATTATGTCGTGCTGTACATGGGAAATACTTCTTTTCTGTGGGATGCCAATTCTATTTCAGAGACACTGAAATAGTAATAAGGCCCTTTTCGTTTGTTTTTAAAAGGGTGTGTTTGTATGAGCACACAGCAGCAGTGTAAAATGTACAGCCAGGTCCTTCCTTCAGTGTTGCCCAAGGGGTATTAGGAACAGAAGTGTGTTTCTCACATTTTGCTTTATGGTGAGGTTTATTCTTTGCAATGTTTTTGAATATTCAGGCAACACTTCAGTGCTCCCTACCTTCCTCTGGGTGTTTGGGAAGGCAGGCTCGTCACAAGCAGCTGTTCATTGTGGTGCCGCCAAGGTCTTTCACTGCATTTCCAGTGCTGGAATTCAGTGTCACCAATAATTTATGTATGTATATCTTCACAAATGTCACAAATAAACCTTAAAAACCCAACCTGCCCTCTGAAGGTTTAAATATTTCAAAGTGGCATTTCAATGACTTTCTGTTGTACTAAATTCCTTAGTATTTTATAAAAGCGCTAGTTTAGTGAATAAGCATCAGCATTTGAAAAATAGACAGTCATATGAGTTTTGCTGGGAATAAAGAAAAGAATTTTTGGCAACAGAAAAGAAATATTTCCTACAAAGCATTTAAGTAAAATAGAATGTTTAAACACAAAAACCAGCAGTGGATCCCCAGCCAAGCAACGTACTGCTCTGAGGGAGAACTACAATTAAAAAAAAGGTGCTAAATTATTTCCCAACACAATTTGTGAATAAGTAGGAAGAGCCTATCATTCAGATGATTCAGCTCTGTCTTTATATGATATAAATTCACAGACTTATCTAATAACTGCTTTTGAAGGTGTCTACTTTTTTTATTTCTTTTGTCATGCTTTGGAAGATATGCAAGTGTAGCACAGGTCAGGCCGGCTAGGCCGAGGAGCCCAAAGGAAAGCCAAATAAAAGACCACACAGAGACAGCAAACGGAGAGGGCAAAAAAGGAGAGAGAGGGCAGAACCCTCTGCCTTTATTTATATGTTTTTACAAATCACCGTGGATTTGAGGTAGAAATCACCACCTCTCAATTCCATTGGTCAAAGCATCTATCTATCATATTTCTCCACCCAGGATAATGGAATGATAACAACAGAGACAGTTAGCAAAACATAGATAGTTGTTATGTTAACATAGATGGCCATGTTTACATAAGAATGTGTGAGAAAGTATTACAGCAAAGAGAAACACTGAGAAACTGCAAAACTCAGGACAACATGCAAGTGATGTAAGAATGATGGTGCATTGCTTTGGTTTCCCAGCTTGGCCAGTTGCTGGATTAAAACTTTTGGGTTTTTTTCATAAATGATCTTCATTTGGTTTTAAAAATATTTCCCCTGCAATGTTAGCACGAGATGAGCTTTCATCTGAAAAGCCATACTCAAATGCCTTGTTAAGAGCTGAGTTAATAGAGCAGTGGGGACAGGCAGCCAGGTGTGGTGTCATCCTGGAGTTATGTTGTGGTTCACAGCACACACTCAGCTTTTGAGTATTTCACTTGCTTTTGGGTATTTGCCTTCCCAGAGCTGATGGGGGAACAGTCCTGAGCAGATGGTCAGAAAGGGGTGGGGAGCAACGAGTGGTGGTGGCCATAGGGCAACCTGGGCTTGCATGGGGGTGGCACCCTGAGCTGGGACACAGAGGGATGTGCTCATCAGGGTGAGCGCCTGGTCCTGTGATCCTCACTGCACTGTGTGGCATCGTCTGGGAAGCCACCCATAAAATATCTGCCTGATTTTCTTCAATAAGCACGAGCTAGAGGTTAATAATGTGGGCATGTTTGATTCCCTGCTGTTTTAAATAATTTCATGGGGAACCTAATATGATAGGACACCAGTTAAAAAGGTTATTATCCTCATCAAACTACAGCACTTCCTTCCTATTACTTCCCACCAGTTTCTTGGCCTTACTCCTCCTCTCCTTAAATGTTCTGCAAATGTATCTTTGAAAGGACAGTCTGTGGAGGCAGAAAGCCTGATCCCCAGCTACTGTCCAGTCAGCATTCCTGGGCATATTGGTGTCCTCTCCTCACCCTGCTGGAAGACTGGCAGCACCTTGACTGCACTTCTGGACGGGGCTGGAGGATGTTCTTACCTCACGCTCTGAAAGGCTTGGCTGGCAACTCATCAGCTTGAGATCGGTTCTACATTGCCTAAAACACGGAATGGTGGTCCACCACATCCCTTGGATAATCTGCTGATCTTATGCCTTTCCTTCGTTTCTCTGCTTTTAAAACCATATAGTGTTTTTTTCCCCCCCAGATTATTTAGGTGATGTAACAACCTTGTTTGTATATGTTTTTCTTTCTCTCTTTAAACTAAGTTTCTGCTGATTTCTCTTTGGCACACTATTTTTATTCTTAGCCCTTTTCTCTCTCTTGCTTCTCCTTTCTCTCCTTTTGTGTGCTCTGGCTCATCTTACTCCTTTCATCACTTTCTCTAGCTGAAAGAAAAAAGAGATTTTGTAGCCTACTTGGCTTTGCAATACAGGTCTTAAGAATGTTTTCTCGTGGTTGATAATGGGAGACGGTTTTTAAAATGGTGCTTGCAAGGGGCTGCAGAGCCTTGATATAGGATTTTGGCCAAGGAAAAACCAGTTTTTTCCAGTAAAACCACAGGCTGCAATTGACAATTGATTAGTAAAGAAATTTGTCTATGCATCTCCCCTCACAGCTCAATAAATTCCTTTAAATTCCTCTTTTTAGTGGCCAAGGGGTAGTGGGGAGGACTATTAAAAAAGGAAAAGATTGAAGAAGTATTTTTCAATTCAGTAAAGATATTTTTACTATTATTTTCTAAAATGAAAAGTGCTGTTTTTGAAAGCAGCAGAAGAAAAATTTTGAAATCTTGAGACAGAAATAGAAATTTCCCTTTTCACTATAGTTACCATGTGTTAGAGTTCTAAGTTGCCAATAATACTCAAGACAATGCTGTGATTAAATGTTAAAGAAAATAAAGTTCTCTGAACTTGAGAAATGTGATCCAAAGCCCAGCATCACTACATTTCATAGATATTGAGCACCTGAGGTAAGTCCTTGATTATAGCACTTCATTTTAAGAGATGATATTTACATTGACCTAAACAAAAACAAAGGCGGATAATGGTTTCAGTTTAGTAGAATCCTACTAACTGGATATGAAGGGATATATATATTTCTGGATAGTCCTCCTTTTAGCTCTGGATTAACAATCAGTTTATCAAAACCTGTGGCTTAAATGCATCTTTACAAATTTTAAAGGTTTGCAGAGATTTTCTCAGCCAGGCCCAAATGTATTTTAGTTTTCTTTTTCCAGCTCAAGCACGTATAACAGATAAAATTTATAAATACAATATTTACAAAAAAAAAATAAAATGCTTTAGGAAGACACATTATTTTCAAACATATTTTTCCCTTTCTGATTTGCATTTACATAGCTGAATACCCTGCAGTTGAAGCACACAGGGTCTCTGTGATCTGAGTGTGAGCCTGAAATCTGGTTACAATTAAATAGCTTGAAGTTATTATGAGCTTCTAGCTGGAGGGGGATGGGTAGGAGTGGGGCCAATATAAACAACCATTCCCAAGTGATATTAGTGGTAGGAAAGTGGGTGAAACTCCCCCAGAACATTCTGCCTAAAGGCACTTACGTACAGAACATCACATGCATTATTCGGCAGCTCCCCCAGTAAAGTTTGAATTCACACTTGCGGGTTTCACTGGTTCTCAGGCACATTATTACCTGTGAACCATATTTTAAAATGCATTCTGAGATTTGAGCTAATAATGTGAATGACATTCAGTGAGATTGCCAAATGCTGGTAATTTACTTTCATTTTCACATTAATGTGGGCCCACCTGTGATGAATTGGAAACTAAATAAGCACATCAGTTTTAATTAGATATTGCAGTGGCTGGATCTAGTTAAACAGCAGCATTCATTCTTATCTATTAAACAGTCAAAGAGACTTCTGCATTCTTCACAGTAAGTTCTCTCTCCTTCCAACTCACCTTCTTTTCATTGCTTTCCTCTGTTTCTTACTGGAATATTTTAGAGGAGATGATCTAAACAGGTGACATCCTACTGACTTAATAATACAGTTATCAGAGAATTGGCTGATATAGATGATTTTCCAAATTATACAGAAAATATGAAGGCTCTCAGCACTGTTTTATTCTGTGATGAAAACAAAACAAAAGCCCAAGAAAATGGAATAGGTTTAACAAAATGGAAATGGCTTTCTATTGACAGTCATAGACTTCTACCACTGCACCTTTGGGATCCAGTTTCAGTTAACCAGTGACAATCTGGGTACCAGTTGGAGCAATTTCCAGTCCTGTGGGGGCAGGGAGCTGCAAGAGGGATGGAAAGATGGAAATATTCAATGTTGTACTGGAAGGAGTCAAGCCAGCAGCCTGGGAAAGATTTTTTCCTCCTGGTCTGAGTGCTGATGACAAAAACTGCCTTGTGCCTCAGTTTCCCCACCAATGAGTCACCAGTAAGGCTGAATGGCAGCTTTGATATGCGGCATTATCAGTGTTTCTACTGAGGCTAGCAGCAAACTTTTGTTGTTTTCTGTTTCATTTGCCAGTCATTTTCTGAAATAATAATGATTCAGTCTGAGGAATTTGTGTCTCTGATGCTCAGGTGAATGAAGGGTTTTTTTTCTCTATTCCACCTTTTCTCCGAAGGTTTTGCAGTATGACCCTCATTTCCAAGGCAGTTTTCAATAGAAAGTTGAGATCTAGCCTGCTGCTGTATTGAACAAGCTCATTTCAAGGCAGCTTTGTGAGAGAGAAAGGACACCAAGTTCAGTCTTAATCTATTTTTCATTTGTCTGCAACATCTTGACATATTGAATGCCAACTTAAAAAAAAAAAGTCTATGCAATTATAGTTGTCTTTGCAAATAAAACTAATTTAGGCAACTACTTTTAGAGATATTAATTAACGATTAACAGACATAGCAGATGTACGTGTAACCTAACAGGAACAAATTTTGTACTAGAGCCTTCATTGTACCTCTAACTTCCTACTCACTGTTCATTTAAGGGGTGAGATGCTTGGAACACCTTTTAGGAGAGCAGCTGATATTGGTAAAGCTGAAGTTTCAACTTACAACTAGCTTTGTGTTTTTACTACCTCTGGCTCTATTTTTCGGATTTGTATTTTGAAGAAAGGGCAAACAAGTTCATAAATACAGAGAATACAGTGCTGATGAAAAACAGCTTTATTTGGAGCCAGAAAACGTGTGAAAACCTTGAAAAATATTTTCCCAAGTCCTGCTTTGTTGCCCCGACATTTCAGTCTACTAGCTAAGAAATATTTTTGGGTGCATTTTTTGAGTAACTATGTTACTCAGAAACAACACAAGAAAGAACAGGGAGAACTTGAACCTAAATTCATGTCCAATTCAGATTTCAGGCAGTTTCATTTAAAAATATTTGTGTTCTTATCCAAAAGTATTTAGCATTAGAGCTCAAGACTAATAACCTAGAACTGACCATGCTCTCCGAGCATAACCCACAGTATTATCTTAACACATACCCAGGCTATGGTGGTCTAAAAGATCATGTGTGAGATTCCCAAGAGAAGATCCTCCCAGGCTTTCCTTCTCCAAACCCTCTCTGAAAGGGGAAAGCAGTTCTTTAAATAATCCTAACCTGCTGAAAATAAAATTGGGCTGACAGCTTCATAAACCCAAGTGTATAGCTTTAAGCACATTCCAGAGCATTTAAACATACAAACATATTTTGATGAAAATGTTTCATGTAGTAGTCTTAAAGAAACAGAAAAGATGTACTAAATGAACACAGAATAGTGAGGAAAATAAAATTTAGCATGCCTGGTTTTGGACAGCCTCCCTGCTCCTGGATCAGCAGAGGTTTGTAATAAAGCCTGGCTGAAACTGAATTTGAAGAATATAGGTTAGCTAGATTTAGTGCTATCTTAATGTATCTTTTTCTGGCATGTGTAGTCATTGTATTCAGAGAGACCTTTTCATACTTAAAACATATGAGTTTGAAAAAACACCTGTCCTAGGTCCTAGCCTTGCAAAGCACTGTACATAGCAATACATATCAATTTCTAGATTCATTGAATCATCCAGCAAGTCAACCCCTTTAATTTGGGATAATGCACAGAAACCATGCCATGAGAAAGAGAAGGTGGTCCAGGAACAAGAGCATGGCAAGAGGGGTCTGAGCTGGCTGTGCATGCCATCAGCTGCCCATTGAGAAGGCCTGAACCCACAGCCACCCAGCAGAAGTTGGTGAGATATCACAGCTCTCTCCCTTTTTCTGAAATCGGGGGTGGGAAGATAATGCTTAATTGCCTAAAATAAAGAATACAATTAAAGCTAAATCTAGAAAGTACCTTGAATCTTACGTAGAGCTACTTCATGGAAATGATAGAGAATAAGGCATGAGCATGTACAAGTGCTCTGTAATTAATAAGGCATCAAAGGGTATTTTATGACTCAAATGAAATGCCATTCAGAAAGGCATTTCCAGGAGCTTGTTCAAAATGTGTGTGTGAGAGAAAAATGGGTTAAATTTTCTAGGCAGATATTGACTCATCATATCATAACAAAACCTGCTAGAGCTGGTTAATGATGTGTCTGATACTTCAGCAAGTGACATAATGTTGAAATTTGGAATCAAAGCTGTCAGGAAATTGCTCCTTGCTCAAACACACAATATTCATGATGAAAACCTGTTGTAATGTCCCTCTCCTGAGCCACTATGCTAAAGGCGCAAGAGGCAGTATTGCCTGGTAACATTTCTTTCTGATCCTTCTTGAAATGCTGCAGCTTTCAGAGAAGTTTTTAGGCATGGTTTCCTCTGATGACTGCTAATATGATACGGCAGTCCTTCAAAGGAGCAGAATGCATAGGGCTGCAGCTTTGGGGCTTATTTATGCAATCAGAAAATATTACTTTTTTCCCCTCCCAGCTAAATAGCTCAACATGCAAGTAGCAAACTGAAGGGCACAAACCTTTCCACATTGTATTGCCATTTTTTCCCTCTTTTTAAGCTGGCAGCCATCCTCCTTGGAGTTGTGGCTCTCTCAGCTTGCTGCTTGGAAGTAGAGTGGGATAATGTCAGGAAAGAATCCAATCTGGTTTGTCTCTTTCCCAAGATAAAATTGCAAGTGCTCTATTGTGTATTAGTATCTGCTAGTCAGCTCTACCAATGAACTTATGCTATAGGAGTGCTATGGAAGAAAAGTCATACTTCTACCATGTTCCAATTAGTTAAGGAAGAAATGTGCTAAAATCTTTAAAGCTATTTGCATGGTCAAGTTGTTAAATACTCTCGGCCTGTGATGTAAATAGAGGTAGGTGAAAGTTTTATCTTTGAGACTGACTCCCTTCTCCTTTAGATCAGCAAAGCTGTCTACCTTTTATTTTGCTTTTTTTTGTTTTGTTCCAGGATTAACATAATGGTTTAACACAGCAGGTAAATGTGTAGTGTGCGGGGTGGAATTCACCCTCTCAGCTTTAAGGACTGAATTCAGGGTACTGGTACATCTGTGATGGGAAATTCGGGTGAATGAGTTGCTTTGCCTGTGTTACACTAACAGAAATTTCTATGGCTAAATCAAGGATGTCTGGTCCACCCATGAGTCGGTTCCTGAGCTGCCACTCCTGGCTGCATTTGCATTCCAAGTGCAGAGTCCCCAGGTAGGACAGCAGGGTGGGCATGGAGAACCTGCATGTGTGAGCAGTCGAGCCTCTAATGCTGTCATAATTAAGCATAAGTTGACAACGTTTAGGCTAAGGGAAGGTTTAGGTGGAGCTCGGGTGGAATGACTGCTTAAGCCTGGGTCATGGTGGGATACTTGGGTTTTGGTCACATGTGTGGGTTTAGATTTAAGTGCCCAAGGATTCTCAGGCTCTGCATTGAAGTGCCTGATGACTTGAAACATCTAGAAATTTGGGCACATTGCTCCAGCTTAATCCCCACAACACACATAAAAGGTCTGTGATGAAAATATCCATTTAGATTAAAACAACATTCAGGTTCACAGAATAGTCTTAAAACTGTACTCCCGGGGTAAATCACTGCAGTGATTTGTCTGAACTTGGAGGTAGGCATCCTCAGACCCCTAAACCAGACAAAAAGGCAGCGAAGACCCAAAGTTGGGGCCTTGACTACAGGATGGAGGTGGCCAGAGTCCTCATGTTTTCATTCTCTGTGTGTTGCTTTGTCCAGCTGTCAGCATGCTCATAAGCAGTGCTGTGCAGTCCCATGGCATTGCCCATTTGGTGTGGGACTGGATCCTGCCTTGCTGCAACCACCACTTGTTCAGACCAGGCACTGCCTACCTCAGGCCATCTCACTGGAACCAGCAGTATCAAGGCTGTGTTTAAAATGTCACATTCTCTTAATCCAGCTCTACATGTCTCTAACCCATACATGTATTGTGAATTAATACCCTTTTTTTGAAGAAGAAAGCAGTATTATGTCTGCAACACTTATTTATAGTAGTTGACAAGTGGTATTTTGGGGACTTTCCTTTTTTAAAATCAACTAATGAGGGAACAAATCCTTTCTCAAAACTGTGAAACAGCTTTGTGGTTCTTCTATAAACATTTTGGTGACACCACAACTCTTGATTTACCCCCTTCCGCCTAGGTTAGACCATTTATTTCTTTATTAAGATTTGCATTGTAGGGAAGCACAAGGGGGAATGTAGGGTATCAGGGGGAATTTTCTGACTGTAGTTTTGAGAGAGGATCTGTTTTCAGCCCAGAATTTGATGCCCCACTCCTGGAAAGGGGGTTGATTTTGACCTTCCCATTTTGCAATGTTTCCTGATTGCAGCTTGAGGTCTTTGTTCCTGGGGCTGCCGCCTCTTGTGAATTGCTCTCTGTGCTGACATTTGGCTCTTCCACCTAAGCCATTGACTATGGGCTGCTGTTGACAGAGGCTTTTATCTCTCTTTCCCACAAAAGATAAATTATCTACCAATTCAGCTTGCTGAAATCACTTGCCCTGCTGCCATGTGATGCTTAGATCTGATGTAAAACTGGGAAAAGTGAAGAGAAAAGGAGGCTGGGATAACTATATAGGAGGGTTGCCCCTTTCAGAGGTTGGCTGCCTTTACCCCCAATGAAAGGAACAATGTCAAACAGTTCCCAGTGGCACTTGATTGCCTCTTCTTGCAGTTGAAGAATTTAGATGGAGGGCTCTCAGTCTTTGTGAAGTCATGCTCATGGTGGTGCCCAGCCTGCAGGGCAGATGGCTTGGCTGTGCCAGCCATGGCATCTCTGGAAAGCCTTGTGCTGAGGCTGGTTTTCCTTGGTACATCCTGCTGCCATTGGTGGTGGTCCAGTAGCTGCTCTGGGAGCAGCCCAGCCTCCTGGTTAGCAGTGGTGTGGCAGAGTGGTCACATGTAAACATACTGCTGCCACAGAATCCTGGCCACTGTTGGGAAGGTGAACTGTAGTCCCTGGTGCCTGGGGCACATCCCTATGGCTCTGGGGAACAGTGTCCCCTCACATGGCTCAGTGATGCCTGTGCCACCAGGTGTACAGTTGCAACGTGAGATTTTTTGGTAGGAGAGCTGCTGTTCTACTAGTGTGGTCCTCAGTGCAGGTTTGAGGAAGCCAGGAGTAGCATATTGGTGAGAGATTGTGTCTGGGAGAATAGATTGTAGGGCTACTTAATTCACTAAATGCCTCACTGAGATCCTTAGAGCAGCTTCAGATCCATAAAGCCACTTCAGTGAGTTCATATCCTGAATAAATATTATGCAGTTAGCTTCTCCCCCGTGTATTAAAGTACAACAGTGTGATGCCATGTTGACAGGGAACAACATGGGATGTAGCACAGGAGGGTTAAATAGATTTCAAACAAGATCAGAAAGATTACCCCGTTTTTTTCAAATTGGTTATGTAGGTATTTTCAGATTCCTGTGTCTGAGGGTAAAAAGCCTCCTGTGAAGGAGATGTACATTATTTTCTGGTCATCTTAAATGTCAAAATGAATTTTACTTTGAAGTGTTTCCTATGAAAAATAAATGCCTGTTCTCTTAGCAGAAGTATATCATATTTTAGTGCACGTTGCTCTCAGGTTTTCAATTAGAACTTTGAATCACATTCCTGATTAGTAACAAGCAATCAATCATAATTAATTAGTTAAAATGTTCAACCGTTAAAATCATTACCATTAATTAAAATAATTATCTCTATTTTGGCTGCACTTCATTGCCATTTCAGGGAAATGTGTTGCTTAACTCTACCTTTAGCACTCAGTATGGGATTGTGGTGACTAAAACACGCATGGGGGGTGGGGGCATGACTTTCAAAAAGCTGGGTTTTGTAGTACAGTTGTAGTTAGCTTAAAGTAGATGCAAGCATATCGATCACTTATGTTTTTAGTAAAGAGATTTCTCCTTAACTTAAAAATATATCTAATATCTGCAGAGACACAGTGTCAGCAGAGTTCTTTTCTAAGGAATATGTTCCTTATAACTATATACTTCATAAGTCCCTCCGTAAATAAAATACAAAATTGATGGGTTTTATGCAGTGTCATATAGGATATGCTCATTCATGTGTATAGACCACTTTTTTTCAAGCTGTATGCTGATGGAAGCAAACTTAAGTCAGACACTGCAGGAAAAGAAAGGTTCTGCTTCTACTGAACAAATGTTTGATTCAGGAGGGAAAAGATTATGATACATCTAAGAAAAGGTCTTAAGAATCATTGCAGTGACTACGAACTCCTTTGTCACTATAGAAGTTCCACAATTTCATGAAAGACATTTGTATCCCCAAAGGAATAAACTGATTCTGTGTCTCAAAGAGAAAGGACTAGACAAGTTTTGGAAATAAAGCATGGATTTGTCTAGGTTCCTGGTCCCTAGTTAACCTAACTTAAAAGGTTATCAATAAAGGGGATGCATGCTACCAGGAAAGATTTTTATCTGAAATATGCAACTTGAGAATCAAGATATATAGGAAGATAAAAACTGTTAAAAAGCAGATCTTTCAGAATTTGTAAAGGGAAAGACAAACCTTTCCACTTAAAGTGTAGGCAGGTTACATGTAGGGTATTTCCTGCTCCTAATTGCCCACCATTTCTTTACCTGTCTGTTAAATGGTTATTTGAAAAAGTGTTTTCCATTTTGAATGTTATGAAAAATGGTTGAGGTGAGAGTTATTTCACTGTAGCTGGATATGAACAATACATTCATCACTCCAGGTATGGTGGATCTCTAAACTTACAGCACTGCAGTACCCCTGGATGCTCCCCAGCAGCCACTGCCTTGTCATGGCCACTGGTGTGAGACCTGGAAGTCCAGTGCAAGGTGCACTGGAGCTCAGAGGAGGAAGCACCATCTTTAAAACTACTTATTGTGGTTGTAAACAGGTTGCAAGGATTTCTGCTACTGCACACCACACTTAAACTTTGAGCAGCCCAAGATGATTTCTTCTACCCTAAGTATCTTCGAATTTTTTGATCATAATGTTAGTTCTGGACGTTATTTAGTCCAACTACCCTATACAAGCATGGTCAGTGCAAGTTGTTCAGGGCTCTGCCCAGTTGTTTTTTGATTAACTCAAAGGATGGATACTTCAGAGCCTCTCTGGACAGCTTGTACCAGTGTTTGACTACTCTAACAGTAAAAAAATAAATTTGTGTGTTTAAACAGAATTTATTGCATTTCAATCTGTGTTCACTGCCTCTTGTTCTGTCTCTGGAAATCTATAAGAAGTGTCTGGCTATGCTGCCTTTACCCCCCTCCCATCAGATTATTATTCCTCTTCTTATTTCTCCATGCTTCAGTTGGTAAAGATTTCCTGTACTTATAAAAATGGTCAGCACACACTTGGGTCACTTTGGTCTGAAATATGGCCTTAATTTCCTGGAACTGTGATTTGGATAGCTGTTCATTGTGAAACCCTTCTTTTCCCCCCTGGGACCTTCTTCTGTGTAGCTATTTTTTTAATAGGTGTAATATCACCTTACAGGTTTGACACTCCACTATGACAGCCACAAATCTGCCCTTTGAAAAATCTCTTTTATATGGAAGGTGGATGATGTCTACCTAAGACACATGAATTGGAATAAGGACACTTGAGTTCTGCTCTCTGTCACAAATTTTTTGTATGACCTGAGATGTCTCATTAACAACTGACCAAAAGCCTGTTGGGAGTCTTTTCATTTGCCTTAATGGGCTTTGAATTAGGTGCTTAACTTTCTCAGACTCACTGACCAATTTATATAAAGAAGATGGTGTTATTTGCCTATCTCGTTGGGCTGTCACAAAGTGAAATACACTCCTACAAAGGATTTCGGGATCACTGAGTAGAGACTGCTATTCAAGTACAAAGTATTATATAAACCTCTAGAAGCAGTAATAAAAGTGCTAGCTTTTCCTTGAAAAACTGTGGTTTGTTTTCACCTTTATATTTCTAGAAAGGCTTGTCATTTCATGTTTCTCCAAGGAATAGAGCATCCTCTGAAGCATGCAGGGTCCAGCCTAGCCTCATATCTCAATGGCCTGTTCCAGAGGACAGTGTGAAGGAAGGGACTGCTTTCACTGTGCTGTGTTTAAAATTTTGTGAATTTAAAATTGTAGACACTAGTGTAGCAGGTGAGCCTCATAATGTGCTACGGGAACATGATGTGATGTAACAAAGGGAATAGACATTTTATACTTATTCTGTGTTATTTTGCAGGAGTGATCAAATAAACAGGAGGTTCTGAATATTAATAGAGTTTAGCAGATGCAAAACTTTCAGATCATCAGAGAAACAGAATAGTTCTATTTGTACCTGCTAGATAGGATATAGAAAAGCATAAGCATTAACACATCATTGTAAATTAAGTTGTAAATGCAAGGGATTTCACTCCCATGCTTTTGTCTTTCTTTTTTTTTTTTTTTTTCTTGTGTGTTTGCAAAAAGATAACTTGGCTTAAAAAAATCACAAACATCTTTTGTGCATTAGCTGCTGATTCTGTCTGTGGCTAGATGTAATTATAAAAGGAAACCAAATATTTTCATGCATATTCTCTCTGGCCAAGAGTACCTCCTCTAGGCACAAGTCTGACAAAATTTTTAAATACCAACCAAATGCTATTCAATATTCACGTATTTACTCCAATTTCTAGAACAGGCGAACTTGAAGTAAAGCTCTATACCATGTCAAGTTCAGCCATTGCCTGATTGTTTCCATTTGGTCTGACTTCCTGAAAGAGTGATTCCAGGCTTCAGATGGGAAAAGAGGGGCCAAGAAGATTGTGGCATCTTTGTGTAGCGAAGCAGTCATCAATACCTGTTTCCAGTCCAGAGCAGGATTTAAACTTGCACCAGAGTATGGAACATCAGATCTTTCTTGTTCTGTTTTGGTTCTGTAAGAGATCAATAGTTTGAACAAATGTGGCAATACTAAAAACCTCATTAGGCAGTGCTTCTATACAAAGGAGAAAAAAAAAGACTGATTCACTATAGCTTTTAGTGAAATAACTCTCTCTAAATCTTTGTGATTCTTAATATATTTCTTAAGTTTATTTGCTATGTTCCCCTGCTGGCCTGTGTGCTTCAGCATCTTAAATGCTAGCATTATAAATTATGTCATAGCCAAAAAAGTATTATGGGTTTAAATCCTGCTTGAAGGACCTGATATGTTGGCAGTAATAAAGAAAGCTACTTGAAGAACGGAAGAACTTGCTAATCAGATTGTTAATTGAGTACATGAGCTTCACATAATACAAAGGCAAACTGAGAAGGTGACAACGATAGCCAGACTTCATCTGTTGAGTTGGAATTAACAATGAACAAAATCAAGATCCCTTTGTGGTCGATTCTTGTACAGCTGCAGCCAACTATAAAAGACTCATCAAAGAAATCAACTCATTAGTTGGTAATTCTGTACAACTTCAAATAGAAATTCTTAACCCCTCATCAGCCTTTCTCTGACAACCCCTTAAAAGCTGTGCTAAAAAAGCCAAAACCCCCCATTATTTGCTTCATCAACTCAAAGAAATGGCCTGCAGGAACATAGCATAAACTGAAGCTTTTAAAAACAGACCTATCCATAGGTAGAACAGTCAAAGCACAAATATATTGTGACATGCAAAATCTCCCCCAGTCACCCATGTCACACAGTGTCAATAGCCTGTCTGCTTCACAGAAAAACTAACCCCAGATTTAAATAATTTTAATATTGTAACAAAAACTGACAAAACCCAGTGAAATCAGAAATAAAGCTGCCACTGTGTCCTTATCACACTGTCATTTTGTCTCTAACTCTCCCCACTGGGGGATGTTGCCAAACCAAGGGTGAATTAAAGATTGTGTCTCTATAAAGTTGGAAAATAATGTGTTTTCAGGGCAAGCCTTCAAAAGATTTGAACAGTCCTTTCTGTTGTCTCATTGTCACTGCAACATATAATTTATCTCAGTGGGTCTGCTCTGGTAAAGAATTGCAGGCCTGGACATTTAGTTTGTATTTTTAAAGTTGATTTTATAAGATGTTATACGACCTGGAAAAGGTATTTTATTACACTGGCAAAAATACCGATTAAAGCTCTTAAAACTTCAATCTTGTAGGCTTTTAAACAATCTAAAAATGGTTAAGTATGTGAGTGAGAGATTAGCCCCTAGGAAGCATTATTTTTGGATAGTCTCATGTGAATTATGTGTGATTATACAGATGTATTAGCAGAAGTTTGTTAATGAAATGTCTATTATATCTGTTTTAAGACTCTGTATTTTAAATTTTGAGTATTTTAACTTTTTGCTGCATTAGGGAACATAAGATCTTAGAAAAAATACTAGTTGCATAACATGTAATGGTAGGGAAATATCCCAAAGATGTTATTTTGATCAGCAGTAAACTATGTATTGAATAGTATACAGCAATTTTAAAATACTTTTTAAACTTTATTTATCTCCTTTTCCACTGCTGCAATTTGCCTTCCAAACAGATATTTTGTAGTAGGCACTAGCACAGGTTTGTGAATGGGTTTAAAAACTCAGAAACAGTTTTGGCTAAAATCTGCAGCAGTTGGAAAGATCTTTGTAAGTGAATGACATTTGATGCTTATTCTGCAACTAACTGTGGCTTATATCAATGTGTCTGCTGAATGGAGTGGACAAGTGGACTTCTTGTTGACATGTCTGAAATTTTTGAAATAGAATGTTTCTGGTTTATCTTTGAGGACCAGCCTTGAGACTGAAGTCCGAAGAACTCTTGAGTTTCTTGAAGTCTCTCTGAGCTGCCTGACTGTTTCCCGACACTTCCGCATTGGAGAATTCTTGGGGAGCTGAATGTGATGTTTTCGTCTGGAGGGCTTGTTCTGCCATCCGACTAGCCCTGGTTCCTTGGCAAACACAAAGGAGAAGTGGCAATACTGAGAGACAAGTGGAAAGTCATTCAAATGGAAGGAAAATAGGTGGGTGGGTGTGTGCATGTTGGTGCAAGAGGAACATTTTGTACCACAATGTGTTCCTTCCTGCTGGATTCACAGTCCGTGAACAAGTCTCCTATAATTAACACAATGCTATTATCAATAAATGCTATGAAGTGGGTCTGAGGAGAATTGGCAAAGTTGCTGCTGCTCACAGAAAGGCCTCCCCAATCAAAACCAGCTCCCACCACGCTAAGGAGCCAGTGGGGAGCTCAGAAAAAAGATGCCAGGAGTTGGTATTCCGGGTGTGAGCCATTCCATCCTGC
Source organism: Pomatostomus ruficeps (assembly GCA_013400735.1). Lineage (NCBI taxonomy): Eukaryota > Metazoa > Chordata > Aves > Passeriformes > Timaliidae > Pomatostomus > Pomatostomus ruficeps. The sequence goes on along the minus strand of VYZT01029971.1, from coordinate 12,217 downwards.
AGCCCTGTTGTTTCAGCTGGCTCCCGTTCAATCCACGTTGGCATGTGCTGTCTCTTAGCAACTGTCAGATGGATGGTCTCGGCTGGCCACTGGCGACGTGCCCATTGGCCACCCAGCTTCGGTGCTGGTGGTGCTGGTGGAGCCCTGCCTGGCTTCCACAGCTCCTGGAAATTACCTGTTGGAAGTGACCTCTGTTTTCCAGGGATAAAGGATTTGTTAGCTGGGACTGACGAGTCTGATCTGCTTGTGGCAGCAGTAGCAGGCCCTGGCTATGGCTGGAAAGGTGAAGCTCTGGAGATGACATGACAGTTCCTCTTTCATCCCTCAGCTGGCTGCTCCTACCTGATGAAGAGTCTCACTTAAGCCTTACAGCAGCTTAGTGCATGAGCTAACACACATCAATGCATTGTTTGCACATGCTGAACAAGAACATTTATAAATGTTACATATGCTATAAAAATACTCACTATTTTGCTTTCAATTTTTGTTAATTGTTTGAGATTTTCAGTTTGGTTTGGGATTTCAGGACCTTTTTTTTTTCAATCCTACACTGGCAGAATTTTCTCCCTTTACAGTTACTTTATGAGCTACAATGCTCTATAAGGTGATTTTTTGGTGGGTTTTTTGGTCTCAGATTCTTCCCAAACCCTTAATGTTTAAAATGTTAGGTTCAGCTTCACAGCTCCTTATGTGAGCTGCTAGGCTAAATCTCAAAGCATTCTCAAATGATAGGGCTGGGTTCTTGCCTTTTTCTGGGCTTGGTCTTCACTGTGCTATGCAGTATCAGCCATCAAAAATGAGTGCAGTCGTGCTTATATAAATGAATTCCTCTAGTTTAACTTTCCAACCTCTACTAGTTTTTTATAATTGCTATGATGGAACAATTTAGATATATTCTATTTTGCTGTGCAATGTCTTAGAGATTGAGTGCTTTCGCACATAGCATACTGAATGTCATTTTAGCAGTGAGACCAATGATAAAAACAACAATTTTTTATTCTAGAAAGTGAAAGTCCTTGTGGAAATAAATGTCTTTGCACCATGCTGTGACTCAATTCTAAAAAAAAAAAAAAAAATCTAGAAAGTCTATAGTTCCTAAGGAGTGCCTCTAAGCATCTGTTTTGGTCTACAATGTCTGTATTATTTCAAGTTCCTGAATGAGGAAAAATTATGATTGAGGTCATTGCAATGATCTAGAATTGACTCTTTGGGCTGTAGTTTCCCCTAAGTCATGTTGATTACCATACCATCTTCCTGAAAACACAAATAAGAATATTTTCTGGCATCAGTCAATGAAACCTCATTTCTGTTCCCACTGGACCTCTTTACGTTTTGATGTGGAAGCTGAAAAGGCTCCCAAAAGCTTTTAGGCTCTTTTCTGCCTGTTGGTGGAAGCTAAATCACTTAACTCACTGTTAACAATTTTGAAAATAGATTAGTGACTTTCTTATTCAATTCCTTGTGGAAGGTGGGGATTATTTAACAGCACTTGCTGTAGCAAACAGAGGTGAGATAGGTGCAGGCTGGACACAGGAGACAGGACTGAAGAATTCTATTTATATGAGGGAAGGGAAAAAAAGAAGCCAGTAATTTATAAAGCCCTCAGTGAGTCACCAAGGTTTTCCTTTATGGGCAGGATAAAACGAACAGCTGTTCTACTACATTCCATTTGCTTGAGTCAACAGGCCTATTCTAATAGTTTGTTGCTTATCTTACATTTTGTCAATATTTTGGTATGATTTCATTGTTTGTTTTATTGTTACTCGGATTGACAATGTTTTATTTTGTGAGCTATGATGAGATAGCACATAGGGTACAATGGTAAGAATGATTTATCTTGAATTCCATTTTTAGCAGATTGTTTTGCTGTAGCTACAGCCCTGCACTAGCTATCTAATGATTTTTGCTTTATGCTCTTCTCTTGTAACCCCCAACCAAAACAATGTTTTTCTTGGCAGTCGGTGATTTAAGGCATTGCTCCTATCACACATGGTTGGCTTTTCTTCTTAAGGGTCAAACCATATTGTCTCTCTCCTCTTGAGAGAGCTCCCTCCTGTGCCCTTGGTATTATGTTTGCAATATCGTCACATGGAAGTGATGGTGTGGCTCTCTGGGCTGCAGCTGTTACTCTGTTTTGTGCCCTGGTCTTGAAGATAGTGGTGACATCCAAGCATGGAGGAGCACTATCACACCCAGATTCTGTACTGGAGGCCCAAGGATACCACTAGAGTGGTGTCCATCCTTGACATCTCCAGTGGGTAAAGCATAGCACTAATTTTGTTATTCTTGGGCAATTATGATCTCTTTTGCAACATATGTCAATAACAAGTCCATTTACCTGCTATGGGGATGTGAAGTGCTTAATGAGGTCTAGAACACCAGCTACGAAGTACCTGGCAGAAATCTAACAGGTTTCACTGCATGAACATGCAAGGGGACAAGTGATGCAAAAATAACTTCCCCACAAGTGAGTTTGGATTTTATTGCTACAAATGGAAATCCACGCCATGGTATGGAGATCAGATTTACAGGGCCCCCCAAAAAATAATTAGTAAGATTCTGGATCTGAATCGTACTGTATTATATATTCAGCCCTAACTTACTTCATTCTAACTCCTCCCTGTAGACATACTCTATTGGAAACATATGAGAAAGTTCCAAACACAAATGCCATGTCCTTAATAAATAAATGATTATGCTGGGAGCTGCAAGAATATCTTTCTGTTTTCTTTCAGCTAGTATTTTGAAAGTGTTAGCAATTTTCTAAACAGTTCAGAATTCCCATACCCATCTGTGGTGATTTCCCTCAGACACCCATAAACCCAATTTCTGAAATTTCTTATGTATTTTTAACTGTGCTAGTAGAAATATTCAATTCATTTGATGTGCATAAAGCACCCTATGTTGTCAAAGCATTTTTAAACTTCAGCAGAGAATGCAGTAGCATTAATAGTCATGTACCTTGCTCTGCTATTTCAAACTGCCTATTTTGTTTATCTAAGATGTTTCAGTATCTTCTATCACTCCAGTCACTAGCAAATTTATGCTGCTTTCTTACCTTTCGCGTGCTTGCCAGGGCAGAATATGTAATAACAGTCTGTAATTAAATCTTTCTCAACTTACTTTATCACTGTGCATCTTCTCTATACATTTTCTTCTTTCCACTGTCCATCAGATGATGGAAATGACAGAAAGAAAAGATACTGCTTGAGCTACACAAATACCTATATGCAAATTAACCTGAAATTAATCTGGAACCCTCCCTACATTAAATTAATATTTAATGACGCTCTCAAATTTTAGGATGTTAAACCTCATTTAGCTGAGATTTGAATAGAGCTATTGATGTTTAGGTTTTGCAGTGATAGTAAGTTTGATTAGGAAATGAAAAGGTTTTAGCTTAAAGTAGTATAACAAAAAATTTGTGTGTTATGGTGAATCATTAGTAATATAGCACTCACAGTGGCATCAAACTTTTCATCTTAGCTGTAGTGAAAAATGTTCAAAACAGGATCAATTCCTTCCACTTCTGGTTTTTTTTTCTTTCAGCTGAAGGCAAAGCAGGTTTTTCGCTTCCATTCTTGGTCTTGCATGGATCCTTAGTAGTATCCTGAAGTGTTAGTAAGCTAGTGTAACTTTCTAAAGGAACAAAATATGTGACTGATAAAAGTAAAATATTTCTAAAATTTGGCAGCAAATTTGTGATTTGAGTCCAGCTACATCTTCTGGCTGCTGTGAAAAATGAAAGTGAATGTCTTCACCCATATATTATCTTGAAGATTACAGGGAATATGACAAGGAAAAGTAGAATTTCTAATACTTCCACTTTAAGAGAATGGTATAAGTGGGTATGATTTTTTACCTCTAATTTTTTGGGAGATTTTTCCTGATGGAAAGTGGAAGCAGTTGAATATTGCATAAAGAAATTTCATTTAGACTTCCTTACAGTATGCTATGAGCATGACTGACTCTCTTTGTGGGCTGTTTCAGGCTTAGAAATCTCCTTTAGAAATTCATAAAAAGATACAACTAAAATGTAGTTCCCATAAAAATCCTATTCATCTCCTTATCAGGTACAAAGAAATACAAACAGTAAAAGTTGCCAATTAAAAAATAAAAACTACAGTAGATATTTTTGGGATTTACATGAAAGCAAATTAATTGAAAAAGCAGCCTTACATTATAGATAAATCATATATCTCATTTTACTATTGGTTGTCACAACCTTTCCCTATTTCTTTCTTCCTCTGTTGAAGGTCTCTGGTTTTCTAATTTTACATATGAATTTGTAAGCTCCTCTGAAAACATCTTCCTCTATCTAGAATTTGGGGAACCATGTGTTAAACCACAAGCCACTTTTAGAAAAAATTATGTATTTTTTTAATCTGGTGGAGTCAGTAAGGCTAAGGCTGTGGGCTGAACTCAACAGCATTTCATGTTTCACAAATCCTTCTAAATCTCCAAACTCTTCAAAGAGGTAAGAGAGCCCCCTGGTCTGTCCTGGCTTTTGGATAACTTTGAGAGATGAAGCAGAAAAAGTGGTTATCAGATGGAATCTGAGGCCACTGAACTGCTGGCAAATGGGATACATGGCTGATGGAGTGCAGACTACAGCATTCATGACAGACATGCTTTAGGCAAGTAGTTTAACAAAATCATAGGAAAGTTTGGGTTCAAAGAGACATTAAAGATCATCTAGTTCCAACCCTCCTGCCATGGGCAAGGACACCTTCCACTAGACCAGGTTACTCAAATCCCCATCCAGCCTGGCCTTGAATGCTTTCAGAAATGGAGCATCCACAGATTCTCTGGGCAACCTGTTCCAGTGCCTCTCCACCCTCACAGCAAAAAATTTCATCCTAGTATCTAATCTAAACCTGCCCTCTTTAAGACCATTACCCCAGGTCCTATCACTCTATGCCCTTGTCAGAAGTCCCTCTCCAGCTCTCTTGCAGCTTCCTTTAGGTACTGGAAGGTTCCTCAAGGTGTCCCAGACCCTTCTTTTCTGCAAGCTGAACCACCCCAGCTTTCTCAATCTGCCTTCATAGGAGAGGTATTCCAACCCCATGATCATCTTTGTGGCCTCTTCTGGACCCACTTGAACATGTCCATGTCTTTCCTGTTCTGGGGACCCCAGAGTTGGACACAAGTACTCCAGGTGGGGTCTCACAAGAGCAGAGGAGAGGTGGAGAATCACCTCGCTTGATACTCTGCCACACTGCTTTTGATGCAGCCCAGGGTAAAGCTGGCAAAGATCTCCTGTCACACCTTGCAGCTTTCCCCCAATTTTTCTCCCATCTTCCCCTTTCTAGTTTCATCCACACATGGTTGGTGTGGAAAAGCAAAGATGCTACAGCTGGACATAGTTCAGAGCTAGCAGTTTCTGCCTAGCTCCACCTCCCTGTTTATTTGTGGGAGGCTGTGGGCAATTTTCATGAACGTTCTGTGTTTCTCATCTTAGTCTGGATGCTTTGATCACTTCCAGTCATTCTACAGCCATCACACCATGATATAATGGATTAATCTTTGACCTCTGAAAACATGCAAAGCCACACTGTAGTCAAGAGAATTTTAATGATTTGTGATCCTGGCTGTTGTTAGAGGAAATAAATGATTGTAAGATGTTTCCTTTTCTTGGTGATACAAAAATGAACTCCATCATATACAACTTACGATAAATTTTCAAGTCTGCCTGTTTCAATCTGATCAATCATACCAACCATTTTTTTCCAAGTAAATTGAAGAGAAAAGGTGAGGGGGGATATCTTGGGAAAGTTTCCAGGAATTAAATTAGAGTTCACTATATGGTGTATTCATGATATATTAGCAACTTTAAAGCAAACATGAAGGAAACTAATACCTGGAAGTGTTAGCCTGCTTGAAAGTACAGAGCGCTGGAATCCCTTATTACATACTGAGTTAAGTGTATTGATATGGGAGGTTTTACCTTATAGTGTTATGTGGTTATTTCACCAGAGAGCACTAGTTTTCCTTGCCTTGTTTGTAGAGCTGAACCTACATAGGTATGTCTGTACTCTTAATAAATTTCCTACACAGCTCATTTGAGCAATATAGGTGAACCACTGAGAGTGACAAGTGTAATACTGAAATAAACTTCTTATTTGAGCCAGGGAAGATTGTACTGGAGACTCAAAACATCTGCATCTTGAAGTGTATTCTCAACACCAGCAAGTTACAGCTACGCCTAACAGATTCAAGTAGAGTGAGAGTTGGTGGTAAAAGATGTGATGGTCCCTTGTCTTTAACACACTGGTGCTAAATCTCTGTCTCTATGTCACGCACATTCCAGATATAGCTATTTCCCTGTTTAATGATTTCAGCAAATAAAATCAAACCCAAAGGTACACAGTGGTTAGGGAGTAAATGGATGGTGGGCAATAGAAAGGCCACTATCCTGACTGTATCTGTTTATTCAGTAGCCTGATTTCTGCAGCCTATTGGGTAAATGCTTGTGTCCAACTGGACATTTCCAAGCTTGACATTTTCATGGTGCTGCAGCTATGTGCAGCATTTCACAAGTGATGCCAATGGAGCAGAATTGTCACACACATTGTGTGCCCCTCTAGTTTTAATTTAGTTTGAATGTCTACTTGCATATGCAAGGTAGATCCATCTACTTCTCCCTGGAACACCATTGCCTTGAACATTTTCCACATATGTGGAAAATAAGACATTGAATCACTTTGTCACTGAACAGATATGAACAATATCACGCTGAGTAAATCATGTTCTGTGATATCTGGTCCCACTCTCTGGTGTCTGTTGGCTTTGTTTTGCGGGTTCATCGCTGTAAAGTGGCATTTTAGGATGCTTTTGAAAGTGACCACATTGTCCATCTTCTTTGGCACAACAGAGAGGTGCAGGGGGGAAAAAGACTGTTAAAAAGGTGAAGATATAGATTATAATGAGTCAACAGTGTGGTAAGAAAGTCATAGCTGGGAACTCAGACAAAATGCTTAGAGCATGGATGGGTTTTTAAAAGAGTCTTCCACTGCAAAGGAAGGAAAAGGGAATGTGGTTTTCAAGTTCAGTGGGATTAGTGTTACATTTGTCTGTGATTGCAAACTCTGCTCTAACAAACTGAGGTCTGTCCCAGTTCTGTTTTGTGATGGGCTGTTGATTTTCCTCCTTTTGAGTACTGTTTTATGACTGAAAAATGATAAGCATAGTACTGCAGGTAAAAGACATCAGAGCTGCAAACCTGATTGTGAAAAACCTTTTTATAACTAGGCAAATAAAACCAGAATTGCTGCAACAATTGTTACAGAATTGCTAAAACAATTAAGTACAAATAATGGCAAAATATAAGAAAATATGAAGGATTTTAAGGCAGCTTGTAGCTCTCAGTGCTGCATTTCCAGCACAGCACTAAATGGAAGTGCAAGTTTGAGGACCATTGAACAGAGTTTCTATCCCCAATGAATCACAATTAGAGTAACACCTGGATTAATAAATTTGTGCTGATCCACTAGGGAAATTCACCTTGTTTAATAGCCCTCAAATTTCTAAATAAAGTTGTTTATCTGTGGCAGGATGAACTACTTTGTCACAGGTTGGGCTGCAGAGCTTGTAGAAAGACTTCTTCAAGACCATTTGAAGGACTTTTCAGTGAAACTATGGAGTACAGTGCTGCCCCTTCATAGGCTGGTCATGTTTCCATAGTTCTGCCTTTCCATTAACTGCAAGTAACTTCGTTAGGTTTATAGCATTATTCACACATAGAAAGTTTGAGATTTTTGACCAGCTTTCACCTCAGAAAATATTTGAAGTGAGACATGAAGTGTGAGAGTTACAGATGCTGAGGGATTATCAAATACCTGATTTATGCCTCATAAAGGGCAATGCCTGAATCAGATGCTTAGAGAGGTTTTGGTGATATAAACGTTGTTTCAATATTTGTCAATCTTTTGCTGTTTTGTCCCTGATGGGTCACGTTAGTATAGTTATATACTCCCTGTTGCCAGACAGCATGATTTCATACTCACATGTAAAACTGGCTGAATTTTCCTGCTTTTTCCACTTTGGCAGTTTCATAATCCTCTCTTGCTGTTTTTCAATATTAAGACAGATACTATTATATCTTGCATCATTTCTTCCTGAAGTGCAATTTTAAATCCTTAAGAGACAGAAGCCTGGAGCTAGATTTTCACTGCTTCTACCAGTTTGGAGACTGGAACCTAACTCCAGTAGGAGGTTAAGAAACAACATACATAGAGTGTGTGACATCCTGCATCTGCTGTGATCTGTGTTGGAGGGTGGAGTGGTTGCAGACACAGAGTCTGTACATCCGTGTGCTCAGGCCTGTGCATCAGGCAGTGTGAGAGGTGGGAAGCAGCGTCACTGCCACCTTTGTCCCCATCCCATCATCTGGTGCCTCTTTTACTGGCCTGCCACCATCGCAAAGGTGTGCAAAAAATAAAACCATTTCTATACACACAGGCAAGGATATGCAAATGACATTACAAAAAATCCCCACAACAAAGCGTAAAAGCTGAGACTGATTGTGTGAAACACCTTCTTCTGAACCGCATTCGAGACTGTCAACATGGGATATCTGATGACCTACACAAGATGTAGGAACCACCCTAAAGAGTTCACCAGCTCATTACTGAAAGTTATAAATCAATTAAATGTGTTTATATGATTACTGCTGAAGTTCTGTTTTCCCACCTTTTCTACCCCTTTCAAACATAGCTGCTTCTGAGGAGGTTCAAAAATCTCTTGTATTTTCATTTAAACGATGCCCACCTAACATTATTTATGCAGTAAATTCTCTGCTTATTCTGCACAAATAAGACATGTCAAGAATAAACAGGCTCTGTGTCAGTGATAAATGGCACTCTGCAGGATCTGGGAACAAGTATCATTGGGCTTTGTTGATTATTCAAGTGACATACGGTAGTGAGAGTGATTAACGCTATACTGCTCAAATTCATCAGTGAATAAAAGCATTACATTACTGTGGTTCATGCTGAAACAAGCTACTAAATCAGACTCTTCCAAGACAGCAAACATTCACTTTTCTTAAGTACTAAATAAACCTTTCGTCTCAAGGTTAGAAGAAATTTGACAGATGAAGAAATCAGGCCCAGTGTTATCTCTGTAATTTTGAAAGGTTTTTAAAGAAAATCCCTAAAATAGATTGAGTTTTATGGCTGGCTGTTAGCATGAAAGAAGGAAAGCTGGATGCATTTTTTAAGAAAACATCGTGAAAATTGTATTTGTTGAGGATGTTATTTGATAGCTTTTAAAAATCAGAAAGTTGATAGAGAGGGAAGGCACAAAGGTACAGGAAATGAATGCCTGTTGTTTTTCAGTGGAAACACAAAACAAATGGAATCTTGGCAAGTGTTAGAAAAGTTGTGCAGCATATGTATAAAGGGAATAGTTTACCCTAATTATTTTTTACTTCTATACTGGTGAAAAATCAACAGGAGCTTAGCTGGCTGAGCTGGATTGGTGGAAGTGCTCTCCAACAGCAGCATCTGCAAAAGAGGTCAATAGCAATCAAGCAATTTCATTCATTTGAAGGTTCAGCTCTTCACCTTAATACAGTCAAATATATATTTAGACATAAATAAAATTTAATTTTTAACTGGTCTTATGACTGGCACTTGAATGCTTGGAGCTGGTAACAGCGGGAGATACATCTGTGTTAAGAAAAGGCACATGTGTTCGTGCACTCATGAAAGCTTGCACATGGATGATAGTGATGTGATCCATGCAAGCTAAACATCTCATTCACCATATACTAACCCAAATTCTGGTTACTTCAGCAGATGGTCTGAAAGGGTTGACAGAGAAATGTTTTTCCTTGTAGCTGGCTGTGTGCACTGAAAAGCCGTACTACATCTCAGAGAGGGAAATATTTGTGGGATTTTGGATGGATTTAAGGTCAATCACTGTTGCGGTGTGCTCTGGCCAGTTTCGGTTTACCACATGGCCAGGCTCTGCTATGTCCGCCCTCGGTATCTGTTTTCTCCCCTGGAGGGCTCTGTATTGCACAAACCTATACAAAGCCCGCCAAATTCAAACCCTGCAGTGCTCTCCTATTGTGGATGTTGTACCCTCCCCCGCGCCCTCGTGTCGGTATTTATGTATCTGTAACCCCTCCCCCCGTGCCAGTGCTTCCCCAGCACGACCCCGGTGCCGAATAAACCATCTGGGAAGCCCCCCCTCACATGTCTCTCCTTCTTCAGCGCGCCTGGAACATCGGGGGGTTGGGCGAACCCTCACAGGACCTTCGCCAGCCCTCCCACGCCCAGAGCAGCCTGGACGGCCCCTGAAACAGCGAGCGGGCACCCAGTGCCCCTACCGACCGTGTCGCGGCAATTGGCGACCAACGTGAGGCTTCTGGACCCCCAAGCCGCTGCCGGGAGATAGCCGTGTTNCGGGCGCAGCAGCCGGCGTGCCGAGCACGTGAAACCGACGCATGCAGGAGTAGCCCAGAGCTCGGGCCCCCCCTGCCCCTCCCCGCCCGGCATATCTGCGGTCTCTTGGAAGCTGCTTCAATGAGAGGAAGGATCCCACTGGAATTTTATTTTTTTGCGACTGGTGAAAGTCGACGGCGTGAGTGAAACCCCTTGAGTGCCTGGCACGTGCTGTGGGCAGCTGGTAGATGCCCCATTGGAGGGCGGGTCCATAGGAAGGGAAGACACCCAGGGTTTTTGGTTTTGGGTTTTTTTGGGGTTTTTTTTTGGTTTTTGGGGGGTTTTTTTGTGTTTTTTTCTCGCCTTTTTTCACTCCAGCGGGGAAAGAGACACAACCTATGGGAAACAACCGTTCCCAAGCTCAGCAAGAGGTCTTAACCCCTGTCTCTGAAATACTAAAGGGGACAAATTTTAAGTTTTCTAAGGAAATTCTTAAGAAGTTTATTGCATGGGTTCTTCGCCATTTCCCTGCCTCTTCTCTTAACCGAGTCCAGGATCTGGGATTCTGGGTACAAGTCTAGGAGAAGCTGGGAGAATTTGCTGGAACAGGGGATAAGACAGTCTTCCCATACATGCCATTATGCGCAGAAATTATAAACTCTCTTAGGAAGTCCCAGGTGGTGGCAGACCCCAGTCCTACCTCTTTTCCCACCTCCACCTCACCTATCCCTCACCCCACTGATAGGATCAGCTCACAGGGTGCAAACTGCCACCAGGCATGGTGATGCTTCCGTCTCCTCGGCCCCTCTGAGACTGATTCTTACCTTTTTCAGCCCAGAACTGATCACCCCAGGCTGAATTCTCCCCTGAACCCTCCCTCCACCCCCTCTACCCCAGCTGTGTCCAGAGAAGAGTTTGTGGGATCCCCCCAAGGCTCTAACCCCTTATCATCCCCCTCCCCGGGTTCCCCGGCCGCTGTGGGCACCTCTGAGCCCACGCCGGCCGACCCTGGCAGTGCAGCATTGTCCTACCCCTCTCACCTGAATCTATTTTTAGAAACTCTTCAGGCCAGTGCTAACACCCAGGTGGTGGCACCCGCCACCTGGGGAGAAAGCCCGTCCACCATTTTGCGTCCCCAGCCTCCTCAGGTTCCTGCTGATGTTCATGGTTCCACCCCCATTCCACCCCCCTCTTCACTCCGCCCCTCTCCCCTGCGTTGGCACCCCCTCCGATTACCTCACTGGGCATTCCCGCAGGCCCCTCCCATGGCGTCCAGTCCTGCCCTCCCCCGGACACAGCCCAGCACTTGAGCCCCACCATTGGAAGCTCCACCCCTTATGGGTGTCACCCAGCCGGTTCCCACGCCCCCTCTTCCGGTTCCCACGCCCCCGGGGCTGAGAGCTGTGTCTCTGATACAGTACACACCCAGGCTCCATTCACTTATAACCGAAATGGATCCTGCTTCCGATGGGAACCCTTCCCACCCACTGACCTAAGGGAGCTGTGCAAAGCAGCCAAGGAGTTTGGCTTGCAGTCACAATACTTCCGGAGCCTGCTCCAAGCCACCTTTTCACAAAGGATTTTAGTCGCACATGATATAAAAAATACCGTGTCCTTCCTCCTTACCCAGACAGAATATCTNCCTCCTTACCCAGACAGAATATCTTCTCTGGGAAAGGACATGGAAGAGGGCGCTTAAAAATCTCCTTGTGTCCTCCCAGAGGGACCCACAGTCTGCAGGCCTCACCATGGACCACCTTTGTGGAGAGGGCACTTGGAGCAGACCCCAAGAATAGGCTGCCGTTATCCCTGAACCTGTCCTGCAA
>VYZT01029968.1:0-27653 GCA_013400735.1 Pomatostomus ruficeps | reverse complement strand
GCTTTGTCAATTTATTAGCAGAATGCTTTTTTCAATCCATTTTTATTCCATTCCAACTTTATTTGGTTTGAAAAAGAGAAATAGCTACTTCCATTCAAATTGGAATTATGTATAACCAAATAGTCCTTGGGAAAAAATGCTTGTTGACTGATGTTTTCAAGTCTTGTATAAAAGCTCAGTTTTAAATGTTGACTTTCAGTGCTTAGTCAGTAAACTATTTATCTACGATATTTTTACCTTGAATGAAATTTTGTCACTGAATTTGATTTACTGAGGTTTTGGAGCTGAACCATTTGGGTAGGTATCAACTTAATGGCCATTTTTCACTTTGAGCTGGATCCTGGAAATGAATTCTGCTTACATTTTCCTTTCTGATTTCCTTTGGACTTCACTGAAAGGATGGTGGATATCATGTTCTGGAGGAGTGCATTTTCCTTCAACCAAACAAAATTACTTCCTGCCACATATTTCCTGGGCACAGTCATGTTGGTTTCACTATGTTCACACTCCTATTCCAGACAGGGTCTGTATTGAAAAACCTGCAGCTGCTGTTCTGTCATGTGCAGAGCTGCTTCCTCCCCAGAGTAAGTGTTCTTTGGACTCCCCACTGGTGAGTGATGCCTTTCCAGCATTGGTTTGTGGCCAGCTGTATCTTGGAACTTGCTTGGCTCTACAGTACCCATTCAGAGAAGTTTCTGGCTTCTGTGGTGAAGTGTGGGCTCTTTTTCTCCATCACTGCCTCCAGCTATCTGCTTCCAGCAGCCATCACGCAGAGGTTTTGCTGCCACTGCATGCAGGCTGCAGCCATTTAACTCACAGCCAGCCTTTCTGATGTTGTTTCTTCTGGCTGTAGCCTCCTGCTGTTGCTTGGGCTTGACTGAAGGAGAATCACAGGCGAAACACTTCTCTCTTTTTTCACTTCTGTCACTTGCTTCTTAAATATCTACAAGCCCCTTCAATTGTTACCTTACCATTTGGGGCCTGCTTCGGGATCCTGATGAGCATTATGTTCCTGGGAATTCCTTCTCTCCCTTCCTATCTGTCTCCTGCAAGTGCTAGATACATTCTTTTTTGTATTAAGGTCTCTAGTGCTTTTGTTTTGCTCTTTTGAGAGAGTATCTCTTGCTCAAGGAAACCTGTTTAAGGGATGTCCTACTAGGAAATCTGCTTGTGTCATGATGTGACACTTTTATTTTCACTTTTCTTTGTAGTCAGATCATGTTCACCATGATGTACCCCAAGTTATAATTAGACTGTTGGACTCCCTGGTTAATTTTCCTTCTCTGATAGCAAGGGAAAAAAGAAAAATTAAAAAATTTGATCTCTTCTGAGAGGAGAGGAAGAGATACCAAAGAAATGTGGTTATATGTAGTAATAAAAAAAATCACAAATCATAATAATTCTGTCAATCCCCTGAGCCCTTGGAAAGCTATTTAAGAAATGAACAAATCTATAATTTAAAAACTTGATTCAAATCAAAGCATACTGCATGTCAATTTAAATGATGCAATATACCTTCCAAGGAGGAATAGTTATGTGTATAGCCTTTGTATTGGGTAATTTGAGTTTCCAGTCAGAGCTGAGAGATTTAAATGATTTGAAAAAAAAAAAAGCTTGGGAGAGGTATCTCATAATTTATTTTGTGTGTTACTGTTGAGCTTCACTTTTGGGGAGTGGGCAGTGATGGAGGCACTGGGGGCATGAAACTGAAATGTTGAATGTGGAATTTACTCCTCGCATCCTTGTATAATAAGTTCTTTAGGTGGCATTCCTATTTTTATACTAAAAAATACAAAAGAATATTTTAGCTGCTGTTTCTACTGTGGATCACAGAATCAAAGCTCTGAACTGCAACTTAATTCCTCTATAATGTGCTTGATATCTAGCTGTTGGTGTATGTCAGGGTTTCTTATTGGTGAGTGGGAAGCAAAAGATATGGAGAGAAGATAAGAGAACATTTACAGTGTACTTGGGCTGAATTTGATTTATCCACCTGTGACGTATATTGTTTATATTTTCAGGTGACATTGAAAATGGATACCTGAGGCTCACAGTTGTAAGCTTAAGGGATAATAGGAAGCACTTGCCTGTTATTGGGACACTTGGCATATGCTGGGAGACAGATGCATTTAAAGGCAATGTAAAGGTCAGAAATTTTTTTTTCTGCAAATGCTTATCTAAAACAAAATTGCTTGTCCATCCTAAACATGCTAATTTTGAAACAATTTTTTGATTTGTAGAAGGTGTCTGTAACTAGACAAAAACCTCTATTCCAATATTCCAAAAAATATGTGCATTTTGAGGAAGAAAGTTTTCTCTTTTCTCTCATAGAGTCTCATAGATTGCATGATAGACCCATTATGCATGTGTTATTACTCCAGTGCTTTCCACTCAGCAAAGATGCTGTGACTGACCAGCCCTGCTGGGAACTGCTGAACAAAAAAAATGTGCTGGAGATGTACTTTCTGTGAGAGTTTTTTTTGGTTTGGTGTGAGGTTTGGTTTTTTTGTTTGTTTTTTTTGTTAGTTTGGTTTTTGGGGTTTTTTTTTTTTTTTGTTTTTTTTTGGTTTTTTTTGGTTTGATGTTGGTTGGTTGGGCTTTTTTTGTGAGCAGTAAGCCTTGAACCTCTGGGGAAATATGCAGTTCTGTGCTGTGTATGCAGTGGAAGTTAGGACCTGCTGGGGAATGTTAAAATGCCAGTGGACCCAGGCAGAAACTGCAGTCCACATCCACACAGTCAGCACCTAGCTCGACTCAGGTACATCGGTCAGCTGGATTAACTCTTTGTATTTACAGGAATGCTCCCATGTTCTATTTGATAAAATTCCTAAAAGAATGATTTCAAACAAAGTTTCAGAGTAGTTCTATTTTGAAATAGTGGTGAAGGCACATATTTTTAAATGTACTTCATCAGCATGAATGTTTCAGAAGTCCTGAAAATTCTGATAAATGTAATATAAGCACTACTAAAAATGATCTAGTTCAACACTTGATTTCAATTTTAGCATTTCTTTTGAAAAAACCCTCAAAATTAATAAAACTGTTGTTTCTGCCAATCCTGTATAAATGTGGGATGGAATACTGTTTGATAACATAAATGAGAGAGAATTTTTTACTAAGACCTTTGGTGACAAAACAAGGGTCAATGTTTTTAAACAGAAAGAGAGTAGATTTAAGTTGAACATCAGAAAAAAAAAAAGTAAAACGTTCCTTCTCCATGCTGAGCATGATGAGGGCTGGGTAGTTGGAAGTGGATGATTTCTAAGAGTTCCTTCCAACCCAAATCATTCTATGATTCTATAGGATTAACAACTACTTGGCAGAATTTTTTTTCCCATGTAAATAATCATGAGTAGCACATAAGAATTTGGGAAGTTATCTGTCAGGGGAAACAGAGATCTATGGCTGTTGTCATCAGTTTTTTAGTTTTAGTCTCTCTCCTATGTGCTTACAGCCCAAGTTATACTGAATATTTGTTTATAGGACAAAATAAAGAATACAATTTTTTTTAAACCCCTCATTTTGTGGTGAGAGACTGAATATGTCAACATATAGCTGTGGATTGAATTCAGTGTGATTTTTAACATGAATCTCCAAAATTCTTAAAACATGTAAAGGCCAAATAACATCAGCCACAGAAGCAGGACATTCCATTACTTAGAATTTATTTGAATTTTGTTTAATACTCCGAGGAAAACCAAAAAACCCCAAAGCTTTCTTGGGTTAGAAATTGTCGTGGCTTAGGAATGGTATTCTCCAATTTAGTGTTCTCACTGTAACAACTCCAAATCACACTCTGCTGGCTTGCTCCCCCCTTCCTCTCCCCTGCATTGGGCTGGAGAGGAGAACTGGAGGCACAAAAGGTAAAAAGCACAGGTTGAGATAAGGACAGTTTACTGGAAACAGCAATGAGAAAAAGGGACAGGAGCAGCAGCAACATTAATAACAAGAATGTACGAGAGAGGTGGTTGACTCGCACACGCTCACCGTGAAGCCCAGCTTGACCATGGCACACCACCCCGACTGAGAGCCCTTCCCCTGTCCCTGGAAATGAGGTGAGGTGGTATGGAACAACCTCCTGTCCTAGCCATGCTCCTCCTGGCTACTGCAAAAATTAACTTGATCCTGGCCAGAACCAGGACAGAATGCAAGGGAACACCCCACCATCCCCCCACTCAACACCACCCTGCTTTACTTTTCATAATTGGCCTTTTCTGGTCTGACAACTTGCATATAAAATAGTAATTCTTTCTTGTTTCCAGTGATTCTGTAGCTCATATAAGTGTATTATATCATCATTAGGTTTGGTTTGAATTTTGTATTTTCAGCATAGTCTACTGTAAAAAGGTTATGGAAACTGTATGTATCATATTGCCTCATGTTTGTGCCATCTGCTCTTGTATATGTTGATTGAAGTAAAGTAATAGTGAGAGCAATGTTAGAGCAGCAGAAACACAATTATGTAGTACAGAGAAATAAAGCACTCCAAATCAATTTTTTTGGCATGGAATATGTGGCATTTATGTTTTTGGAGCATAGATATAACATAATTAAGATAATTTGATTAATTTAGTGATTCAGAACTCATGAGAATAATTAACAGCTGATATGAGCCATGATACACAACTCCTGTGCTTTCAAGGGATATGTGAAACTATCAGTTTGCAAAGACCCAAGAATTGGCATAAACATTTTAAAATTATGTAGTTATGTAATCTTGTAAAGAAATATTTTCAAGAATTTGTAAGAGGAGGAATTACATGAGGATTATTAATATTAACTTTTTAGGAACTGAAGCTGTGAGCCATTCAAAAAGTGCTGTATACAGCTGCATGGAAGGGTAATTGTGTGTGCTCTGTCTTGGGTGGTCCCTGAGTATTTTTGCAAACATTGCTGCATTCACAAAAGTTTAGCAGCTGAGTTTAAATTTAGCTTGCTTTCTGATATTGAAAGGACTATCATTATTTGAATGGTAAAGTAACTAATAATTGAGAAAAAACGATGCTAAGGGCTCAAAAATGTTCAAAAAGTAATGTCTCATATGGGTTGGCAGTGGCACCTTCTGTAACACAGCATTTGATGTCTCCAGGTTGCAGTTTTGATTTCTGTAGGAGACTTCTAAGTAAGTATTTGTTGCAGGAGTCAGTGAAGCACTCTCAATTATATTTTGAGTTTTTAGCCTTCATATAAAACTGTCTGAACCCTTGATATTTCTTCTAGAATCAGGGACAGATCTACCTACTGTGCCGTGACATAGGGAAATAACCTCTTCTGCTTGTGTTTGTAGGACTGCTTTGTGATGGATCTGACTCTCTTGGATGAAACTGGAAAACCCTTCTGGTGTTTTAGTGCTCCAGTCCCCATGGAATTGAATTCCAAGGCATCTGGCCTTTATGACTACATGGGTCATATCTATACTGCAGACTATGCAGATTCAGAGGGTAAAGTTGGTATTGAGTTTGTATGGTTGGAAGAAACCAAGGAATATATTATAATCAGTTTGGTGCTCTATATAAACACCAAAAAAGTAAATAGCTGGTATGGAACAAACTACTGACTTAATTAGGTCAGTAATTTCCTTGTTTTAAAAACCAAACCAAACAAACAACCCTCCCACAACAAAAATCACAATAAACAGTTGATGCTTAAGATTGACACCAACAAGCAAGACTGTTCCTTCAAGTTTTCCAGTAACAAATGCGATTGCCTAAATTTTTTTTTAATCGGCAATTGAGAGATTGCAGAGATGTATTGATAAAAATGAGAGTTTTTCTTCTCTTTTGAACATCACATGGTTAGTCTGTTTCTGATACTGGGTGTATTGAAATTATTTTTAACAAGATTTTTCCTTATAGACACTTGTTACTATGGTTAAGGAATTGCTTCTTTTGAGAGCCATACTGTGAAGATGCCTTACCTTATGTAAGCTACACTGGTTTTGAGAACCTTGACTTTTATGCTTAGTAATAAAACAGCATGTGTGGTGTTCCCTCCAGGTTCCTTGGAGTTTTATTGGTAAATGATAGTTTTTGTTAAATGTGTTTTGTTAAGCACTTTTTCCAGAAAAACTTCACTTAAATATATTTTAGTAAAGGATTGAAAGGGTAGATGGGAAGTCAGATCTGAAAAATGTCAGTCAAGGCCTTTGTTAAGAAAGTTGTGTAAAATCTATTTATGACATTTTTTTAAATTCCTGTGTGTTCTGTTTTCTCATGTTCTAACCTTCTGTCTAATTTGAGCCTAGATATTTGCCTCATATATTGGCCTATGAATAAGTGTCCCAATTATCAGTGAACCTGAGCTGATGTCTGTTCTTACTGAATGTATGTAAGCATCCAGTTGTTTCGGAAACAATGCATATCTGATACTGTTTATCTAACAACATGAATTCATATAAAAATTGAATATATGTGCCTGATCTTTCCCGTTCCTTTGAGTAACTTTAGAACCAAATTTTCTACTCCGTGTATTAAAAATAATTTTAAAAAATTACATGATATTGGGACTCCAGTGTCATTACCTAGCAAAGGCAACTATATTGTTGACTGCTCTGACTTTATTATGGTAGTGATTTCCTTAAAAATAAATGCTCTCTTTTCTTTATTTGTTTACATACATTAATCGGTTTGTGCAAAGAATATTCATATGTAAGCACTTGTCTTCTGTGCTACAGAGATAGTAGGAGATAGGCACTGCAGCCAGAGAGTTGTTTCTTAATGTAACTTTAAAGATAGTAGGTTGAGGCTGAGAACACAGTTTTAGTTCAGCTTGTTCACCTTGCCTAACGAAGCAGCGGAAATGTCGCTGTGTTTGGTCGTTAGCCAGACGAACAAGAATGATCAGCTGCCTTTTGTCTCCTTTCTTACTGACTGCTCATGGGGACAGGGATCCCTTGAAGTGATACAAAGGTTTTAACAAATGGACATGGTGTGGTGAATGCCAGAACGACAGACACTGAAATTCATCTGCACAGACAAGGGGCCAATCTAGATCTTTGTTTTTGCCCAAATTTAGTCCTTGAGATACCAGCTTTAGCAAGGAAATGGTAGCTCAGTCCCAAAGTCTTCTCAGTCGCTGGCCCTGCTGCTAAACCTGTAAACAAAAATGTAGGATTGTTTTGCCTACATGTTCCTCTGAAATGTGCAAGTATGTTCTCTGCCCTGCTATTAAGCTTCTAAAGTCAATGGGCACCCAACAGCCATCAAATGGTAAAAGGTCTGTCACTGTTCCTTCTAGCTGAATTTTTATTGTATTTCAAATGTTTCTCGGTATAGGGGTTTTTTTAATAAAAGTAAAGTACTTCCTTTAATAAGCAATTTCCATTTCTAAACTATTTGATTATTTTATATTGAATGTTTTATAGAAAATTCTGGCGTCACTCTTGGAAATGAAACGAGAGAGTATGTGTTCCCTACCCCTGACAGGGTAATCTAGTAGCGTGAAAGTTTACTAACTGAATTGATTGGGATGAGAGTAAGTCTTTAGCAGCTCTGTCAGCCTAAGGTGATACAAGGCAGAGCAGTTTCCTCAGGTTATTGCTGACTTCTGCTGTTCATAAACAACATGTGTATTCAGCAATCCCAAGCAAACTGTTCCAAGATATTAAAAAATGGACCCAACTGTTGCAGAGCTGTTCTCCTGTATCTTCACTGACCATAATTGTGTCCTTTCTGAAGATATGAAAGGTGTCTCCTGAAATAGGCCTTAGATGGACCTAAACTTGATTTAGTATTTATGCCACTCCTTTGATTTCAGCTGGCGGTTGCTTTTAACTTGCACAACAGAAGCAAATTCAGTAGCAACCACCTGTCTGATCAAACCTGGGAAGTTAAAAATGCCTTAACTCAAGCTTCCATTTCTTCAACTCATATCTTCCTTTCTTTGTATAAGTTAGGACGTACACTGAACCTCCACAAAGGAAAGGGTTTATATCAGGGAAACTGCACTGGCCCATTTCATGAAAGAAAGTATCTGTTCCAAAAACTGATGCTTTGATAAAATCTTCATCTAGTCTTCTAAGTCCCCTTTTATATACCTGGTGCAAAAGGAGGTAGGGTGAGTTGCATGTAGCACTCTACTGTAAAAGATTCCTGCTGTATAAAAGACAAACAGGAAGGATGGAGGCACCAGTTGAAATCTGAGCATGTCACAACTGATTGTGACAATATGCCTTGCAGCACATTTTTCCTTTAATGCATCAGGATTTCTTGCAGCTGCTTTTAATAATTTTGTGTTACATACTGAAGGCAGGACAATGTGTTTGTAATTTTATTGTTTATACAAGTAGTAAGACAGTTTCTGAGAGGAAGTATAAACACTTGTAAGTTAAAGATTTTACTTGTATTTGTGCGCTTCAGGTACCAACTCATCCAGTTAAAAACAGAGCAGCCCCTAACAACTTCTAAATGTGTATGTTTAAGTTCTCTGCAACAGACAGAACTGTAATATTTTCAAAGGGTGATTTACATGGTAGGCAGGCATAAAACAGAACTTATGTTTATTTTAGTGCAAATATAATGGTGCTCATTTAACATAATGAGTTTAAATTGCATTGAAAAGAAATCAGTGTGAAAGAGTGATTTAATGAAAGGGCTTTCCTGAGGTTTTTCCAACAGTGGAGGTGTTGTCATCTAATAGAACTACATCTAAATGTTATTCCTGCCATTTATCCTTGTTTTACCAGATGTCTGATGTGTGCCTAAATGTTTCTATATTGTGTTCTTTATTTTTTAAAAGTTATTTTTAAGAACTGTTTCTAAAGGGAAAATGTCTTCAATGAGCAATTAATTAATATTTTTGGGCATTTATATGATCTTCCATTGATACAAGCTAGAACTGTTGGTTTATATCATCTGAACAATTTTCTTTAATTTTAACACTGCTGCTCTGGAATCATTGCTCTTTACTGCAGTTGGCTGACTGTAGTGGGAAGCTAATAGCAGCTGTATATTCTGAAGTCTTTGTAGCATAGGTAAGTAATCACAGTATTTTTCTTCCAACTGAACTATCAGTTATTTTGTTTTTTCTTCCCTTCTTTTTGCAATTGCTTTTATAATACATTTCAGTTCCAATGTGCTTTTTGGTACATGTGATTTAATATGGAAAGCAGTTGTGGATAGTCTCATCGACTCTTCCCTGCCTGGCCTCTCTCCCTATTTAGCAGGTATGTTTTGATTTGCATTCATCCATTAGATGTTTTGGTACAGTCTTGATTTTGTTGAAACCGGTCTCATTGTCATGTGCTTGCTTTTTGAGACAAAGACTGTCTTCCTGGTTTTTTTTCCGTTCCTGCCACAATGCCTCCGGTGGGGGCACTGGGCGACTGCTCATGGTTCCAGGGGCTGGCCGGCTGCTTCGGAGGCTCAGGAGGGCTGGCGAAGGTCCAGCAGGGGTTCACCTAGTCCACTGATGATACAGGCGCGCTGGGGAAGGGGAGACAAACAGAGGGGCTTTCCCAGATGGTTTATTTGGGCAGCAGGATCGTGCCAGGGAAGCACTGGCACGGTGTGTTACAGTTACATAAATACCAACACGAGGGGGCGGGGGAGAATACAAGCATCCTATGGGTAGGAGTGAGGGGTTTGAATTTTGCGGACTTTGTATAGGATTGTGAAATACGGAGCCCTCCAGGGGGTTAAACCAGATTTTGGCGGGGGAGAAGGGGGGGAGGGAGGTAGCCAAGCTTGGCCATGAGGTAAACTGAAACTGGTCATAGCATACCACAACACTTTCCTTTTTTTTCCCCAGGTCCATGGCTACCTGATGCTAGGGATTGAGTGCTTAGCAGAAATAAATGTATATTATGTTAAGGATACCATCAGCTGAAATGGATTAATTCTGTTTAAGAATCTAGGCAAGTGACCAAGTTTTATATGTTAGGTATATCTGAATGATTTACTGCCTGGCAACAGTTGTGTAGTAGCCTACCTTGTATTTACCAGACTGTTCAACATATTCAAACAATTAGAAGGAGATTTAGGTAAAAGCATTTGCTCTTCTGCCTTTGTGGTGTATTACTACAGCTCAGCTGCTCTGCTGTGTCTAACTAAGTTGTGCTAACTGAATCTGAGCTCAAACATAATTACATTAGAAACTGCACAGATAAAACAGTGCTTCAAGAAGCTAAAATGAGAACAAGTGATGGGTTTTAATCTCTGTTTGTGCGTAGTGAGTTGGAAGGACACTAATATGAAAAGTTAAAACCTGTCCTTGTTTCCTGTCTCTTGTATCCATCATAAATCAGAGGGGGAAATGGTGGCAACAAGGATAACTAGGGAGTTGAGTGTGGTGAGGAATTTATCATTCTGAATGTCAAAGCACTGGTTATTCTATTTTTTCTCAGACTTAAATGGCTTACAATTTTTTTTCATGCTGTGCCTCTTAAAATGTTAGTGAAAAAGGAGTACCTCGTATTAATGCTGCGTCAGTTGTGGAAGGGTTTATAATGACGTGGAAAACTAAGTCTTTTAAATGTATTGAAGAAAACTAAAGTGGGAGTTGTTCTTTCTGGGCTTAAGTTGTTTATCTCCTTTTGAAGGGAAGTGTGCTTATGATCATCTGTTGATAGATGGAATTACTTTTGTTCTGCATACAGGCCACTTAGAATAGGTGTTAACAATTATTTCCCTCCTGAATCAGTCATAGGGTTAAGCTGTCTTGACAAAATCTTACCCAAAAAATGCAAGGTAGGGAAAAATGTGTAATAGCTATGTTATGTCCTGTTTATTCACTGAAATACTGTAAATCAGTTTAATCTGCAGGGGTTAGAAAGTATTTAACCATTAAACGAAAAATACCACTGCTAAAGCCCTCAAGCTAATGCAAATGCTTATCATATCAGAGCTCAGGATCATCAATATCTCTTCTGTACCAAAGAAACAATATACTTACAAATAGGGCAAAAAAACCTCTCTTGATGTTGAGGGTAAGATGCTTCTTATCTTGATGAGAAGAATCTGAAAATAAAGATTATAGATTAAAAAAACCCCAAACAACCCCCTGAAACCTTAGAAAATATACGGCAAACTCGACATGTTTGGAAAAACCTGGAAATAATGAATAAAGTTATTCTTATTTGTGATAATCAGTGGTTCTTTGTTCATTGTTATCTCATTTGTTTTTAACACCTTGATGTGCAACTTCACCTTTTCTGATAGAAATGTACAAAGAGAGGTACCTGTGTGTACCTAGTGAAAACTTTTTAACAAAAACCTTGAAAGATGCGTAAAGTAGCCTGGAATGAAATAATTTTATTCCAGGTTTGGTACCCCTATGACATGGTAAGTAAAAGAATATTTTTGAAAGAAAATCTCATCAGAGTAACTGTACCACATGTCCACCATGTATTGTTCTAATGACACATATATAAGGATCTTAAAATTTCAGTTGTAGAGTAATTAATGAAGTATTTGTCTGAGGAAGGGCAGAACTTTGTAACACTAATGTTTGCCATTCTGAAAAGACATTTAGTGAACAAGTAAAGGTGTAATACGATTACTTAATAATTTTTTTAATTTCAAGTTTTGCATCTGCTTTCACATATTGTAGGACATATGATAAAGACTGAATTGGAACTAACACTGTCTTTAGGAAGTAGTAGCAGTAATTGACAGCATGCTTTTTTTTATCAACTCAGCATTTCGTGTTTACAACTTACATATTCAAAGCATGAGCAGAAGGCAGTTATTTTGGCCTTCAGTTTTCACTGTTTTGTAACTGTGTAGGACTTTGTGGAGCACAAGGATTCTTGCCCATATTCCACAGTATTTCTGAAGGATCATAACTGGAGTCCCAATCATAAGGGATTCCCAGTTTCATGCAGCTGGAGACCTCCGTCTGTGGGTTGGTTTAGGGTACTCTTTTGGATTGAAGTGGTAGTTAACCTATTTGTTGTTGAACAGTGTATGAAAAAGTTTGCATTGTTTTATGCAGCTCTGTTCTATTAAGAGCCAACCTGCAGTGGATTCTTTCTAAAAAACGTGAGTTCAGAATGTGTCCATTACTGGTAAGTACGTTGCCCAAGTCTCATTAGCCAGCAAGCTTTCCTGGAAAAAAACTGCCACAAAGTTTATCATTTTGAAGAGACAGAGGCTTTTTTCCTGGCATCTCCCCACAATCACTGTTTGCAAGTACAGCGTAATTGCTAATGGACATAGGCCCTTCCATTTCAGCTACTCAGTGCACTTATATGTGGAATTTTAATTTACTGTCACAAAGCACTTTTATTTCTTCTGCTATGCCTTGGTCCCTCATTTTGCACCTGCAGTAATTTTTTGCAAATTGTACTGTAATATTGCAGTGCAAAGAGGAAAATGTCTGCAAATTTTGAAATCCAAAGAGAGTCCCATCTGCAAATCAGACTGCACATCCATATTTGTGTTGCATGGGACATTTATTCCAGGATTTATTCAAACTGGAGTTTTGGTTGGAGCTTTAGCTCAGCTCTTTATTCCTACTAATTCAGTGGTAAGGATTTCCAGTGTAGATGTCCTTTATAATCTCCTATCTCTGTGAGAGCTCAAATAAATTGTCTTGCAGTGAAACTGGACAGAATTACATTCAGTAAGAAGAAGTTGTTTTAAATTTTTTGGTTTGTGTTGATAGTTTCATCTTGACTATTGAAAATTCTATTTAAGCAAATGGCTTGTTTCCAAGTAATGCTTGGGTAGTCACATAAAAACAGTCTTGATTCTTGCTTTTTTTTTCCCCCCAGAATTTATATAGAAAGTTATCAGACTGCCTCAAATTTATGACTTAGTCAACTGAAAGCATTGCATACTATCCAAATGTTGTAGCAGCTACTGTAGCTGCCTCTTAGATTCCTCTTCAAAAAAGTAATTTATTCTGTTTTAAAGAGAATAGAAGAAGTCAATTTACCCCTAATTAATAATTATAAAACATGTTTTGTCAAGCTCTTGTTACATTTATGTTCTCGTAGCGTAGACATTCTTACATAAGTAGAGCATATGTGTGTCTGTGAAAAGTGATGAAAAGGTAATCATAACTTTCTATCTGTAAAGACTTTGCTGCCTCCTTTGTATCTGCAATTTGAATCTTTTTCCAAGGACTAAGTTTTTGGAAGTTGTTTGTTTTTTTCAGGAACCCAATGTTATTTTAAGCGACTAAATATCTGTCTCCTACCAATCCCCACTTTATAATTTTTGTTTGTTTTGTTTGTTTGTTAGTTTTTGGGGTTTTTTGGGGGGGTTTGTTTTCCTTTTTTGAGGGGGTTTTTGGTTTTTTATTGTTCCCACTCTGGAGGCCCACGTCACATCATTGTAGCAAATTCTTGGTTTATTCCCTTAATGATTTTTTCTTCTAGTTCTGTGGAAGCACCAAGCATTAGACATTCCCGGCATGTCCTGTATAGCACCGTCTCATTCCTTTCATTCCCTTTTTCTTGTTTCATTGTGATACATAACATACACTAACTTGCACACAAAGCCTTGCTCATAAAGAATGGCCCATGACAGTTCACTCTGTCACAGGCAGCAGCTAGCACCTGTGCAAGGTCACCTGCAATTTAAGCATTCGTTTTTTCTACCGTTAGGGTGCTTTGTAAGACACCTGAACAGCTGGTCTAAGCTAAGATGGTCTGGCCATCTTTGTAACCTCTTTCCATTGAATGACTTTGCTTTGCAGATACTTGCCTGCTACTTTAATTTCCTGCTATTTTTATTTCTAGTAAAGATGTTGATATGAGAAAGCAAAGACCTTCTTTATTACTAAGGAGTTAAAGTGTAGGCAAAACCTAGTAACTCTTAGGCACCAGTCACTACCAGTGTTTCCCATGTGGCAGGCTAAGACTTCATCTGAAGAGTTCAAGTTTCAAAGTTCTGCTCTCTTGGAGGAAAATGAATGCTTTACCCTCCTTGGCTTCCTTCAGGTACCTCTTTCTTTCCCATGAAGGTAGCAAACAACTCTAGTAACAGGCAACTCGCTAAGGTGCATGGAAACAGGTGAGATGAATCTAAGGCCCTTGAGCCTTAGACATGAACTGGGACAGAGGTAAAGAACTTGGTATGGGACAAGTCTCAAAAGAGTGATGGAGTTTGGCTGGAAGCAGAAGGTCATTTTGAATGGTCCATGGAACCCACTATTCTGTTGTAATCCTTATGACAAAGTGAATTTCTTTTATTTCCAGCATAACTCTCAAAATGCAAGTTTGCCCATGAGCAGTTTACTGACCAGTAATCTGCTGCAGTTTTTTACTAGCCTTTCTGTGATTTAATTCTGTGATGATACCTGTTTCCTTTGCTGTGGACCACTGTTGAGGATTCAAGAAATATGGTGTAGGACTGGTACAACAAATGCAGCCAACATATGCTACTCTTTGCAGCTTGGAAACTGCAGCAGGACACTGTATGTAACAATATGGATAAGGGTTGCAGCTGAAGGTGGAAAAAAGTTTGGTACTTCAGTCTTTACCTCTTTTTTTCTTATTTTGTTCTACTGCTTTTGCTTCTTTACCTGTTTCTTCCCACACTTACATCAGATTCTGCCTTTGTCTTATCATAACCCTAGTGGTATTCATACAGGGGATCATAGAGGGATTCATTTATCTGCTGAATTATTTTGCAGGTTTGCTGCTGGGAGCTTCCTTATCTTTTTTAGCCTCATCAGCGTCAGGCAAATTGCCATGCCACATAGTGACTACCATTAATCTTATTTGACCTCTTCCCACAAGCATGGAACTATCTTAAGCACTTGTGGGGGCAATTCCTCATGTCCTTGATGAAAACAACAGTAGCTGCCCAGTGGATTACAGCAACTGAGAGACAGAAGATTGCAGTGTAATATAAACTTGTAAAACAGTAAAGTTTCTACAGAGTATATCACTTGGGTAGCATCTTTTTACTACTGGCAGATTTGGACAGGTTATAGAATAGATTTCAGCCATTTGTAAGGAATATGTGAACTGAAGCATTAATTTAATATGTAGCTGCAATCTGGCAGGGGACTTAGTGAACTTTCTAGTCATCTATTCTCTAAAGGGCATAAATCATAAACCAGCACTTTTCCCCTGAAACTTTCATTAATGCTTATTTTCACATTGTACTCCATAACTTTGAGAGGCAGTGAGAGAAGTCACACAGGCATGTGAGATTTATCTCATCTAGCAGAACTTTAAGGGTGTAAAATAGGAAGGGGAGGAAAGATGGGGTACTTCTGTGAAGAAGTTCAGCTTAACTTCTGTGGCACCTTCCTCGTTGTCATGGAGGTACACACAGGCAACAAGACCCCACCTTCCTCAAGCCCCTCTCACTTGGGGGTGCCTGGGTTTGCTTTATCCAAAGGGTCACTAAATGGTATCCAGTAGAAAAATAATCACTCCCACAAGAAGGGTGTTGAGGGCACTCAGTCCCAGGAAGTGTCCTTGCCTGGCATCCCCACCCCAAGGGAAGGACTTCCCCTCACAGACCCACTACTCCCAGGAAAACCCCATTCTAGGAGGGTTTCTGGCAGGGTGTGTATAACCTGGTCGGGTTGGGACTTGCACTCATGCATGGTAACAGTCCAGAAAGTTCTCTGAGCCTCATTTATCTGTGTGTGTGTGTGTGTTCCTGCCACTAAAGAATGTTAGCAGGAAGGGGAATTTAATGAGAGCACATAAGAGAGTTTAATGAGGTAGTCTAAAAGGAATTTTGTAATTGACACTGAAATTGGTTAATCTTATTCATTGGATTTAGAAAACTCCTGTTGATATTATAGGTGATGCTTTTCCTAATTTGCATTTTAAGCGAATTTAAGGCTGTAGAAAGTACTTCCTTTAGGCAGAGATATTCTAAGTGGATCAAAAAGGGTGCAGGGTCCATCAGCAACTTCACCTCCAGACATAAGCAAGTAGCTCCACAGTCACACCCTTTCAGCTTTCCTTCTTCTAGAGATAGTAAGGATGATGCGACAAGTTAGCATCATCATCATCCAGAAATTCCACCCCACAGTGGCATAAACCTGCAGTTTCATTACTTTCACATTTCTTCAGTTAACTGTGGGGAGAAATAGGTTTTGACATGCAAACAGTTCACGCCTGGGTTGCCTGCTTTTCAGTTATGTGGTCAATGTTATCCTGCTGCCTTGAAGTCTATAAGGTAGCATATCTTATCTGATAATGAAAGAAATCTATGTTGAATTTGTTTGACTGAATTTTAAGCAGTGACTTGAAAGGTGTTTTTTACAAAATCTCTTTGAGTATCTATGCATATATCTCATTTAGATTTTTGTGAATAAATTCACTATCTGCTTTTCCCCAGGTCCTGGGGTTTTTTTTCAATGAGAGTATTGACAGAAGCATATCTGTGGGAAGGGGTTTGATCCCAGCAGGACTTAAGTGATAAGCATAGTTAAACATGTGAGCATACATTTGAAATATCTGAAGTTCATTCAATACAAAATTTACGTTCTGTGTTCACATTTCCCTCATTGACTTTTTGAGAAGGTGTATCCTTGTGCTCATTGGAAAATTTCTTTTTCTTTGTAGCATTACAAAGGAAGCACTGATCTTGTCTTAAAGCACCTGCAGTCATGTCATATAATGAATGGTAAAATACATCTTGTAATCATTCATAATCAGATTATTGTGAAAAGGATAATTTTGTGAGGTCTCTCTGAAAAATACTTCTTTTTCCTGAGAAGTGAAGTTTAATGATTGGAAATGGATGCTGAGAGGAATTATAAACATAGCTGAATTGCTGCTCCAGTTTTGCTGGGTTAGCTGAGCAAAGCAAAGCATTCATGTCCTTTTCAATTTTCCCTTTTCCGGCCAATGTATCTTGAAACTGCAGCAGTAAACCCAGGGGTGGTCAGGCAAATGTCCTTTCTGGGTATCTGCTCTCCCCATGTGGTTACATAACTACTCTCCCCATAGGGTTGCACTGATGAACAATCTTTGTTTTGTAGGTCAGGATTCATTTGGTGATATGTGCTTGGTTATCGCTGCCCTAGAGTCACTCATTGAAGAGCCAGCTACTGAGTGTGCAGTTCTAGAGTTCACGCTCATTGTTGACCTTGGGGCTTCTGCACTTTCTGTCTTGAATAATGTTTTCACAGATTTCACAGAATACTCTGGGTTGGAAGGGACCCACAAGGATCATTGAGTCCAACTCTTAAGTGAATGGCCTGTACGGGGACTGAACAGGGATTGAACCTGTGACATTGGTGTTATTAGCACCATGGTCTACACAGCTTTTTCAATAACTACCCTCTAGAAGTTCCTGTCTCCTCAGTGAATTCTATTCCAGGTTCCTTATCTTTATTATACCTGAGTCAATCCCAGTGTTTCTATATCCTGCTGCATTAGCTTTTGTAGGATATATA
Organism: Pomatostomus ruficeps; assembly: GCA_013400735.1. Lineage (NCBI taxonomy): Eukaryota > Metazoa > Chordata > Aves > Passeriformes > Timaliidae > Pomatostomus > Pomatostomus ruficeps. Next base: position 10,337 of record VYZT01029968.1, on the reverse strand, counting down.
AAGTAACTTTCTTTGGGTGTGTCGTGTTCCACTGTGGGGAACTGGGAGGAGTTCTTTTAAAAATAGATGGTCGGGAACAAAATTAAATCAACCATTGTATCTAAGAACCATTTTCTGGTAACAAAAAACAAGAAAAAAAAAGAAGTCCTACCAAAGAGGGCTAGAAAAGACAGAAAAGAAGGAAGGAAAATGGAAAAGGAATGGGGATTACCACCAGTGGACCAGGCAGTGCTGTCGATGTCCACGCGGCGGGGGGGTTGTGCTACATTTTGCCTGCTGGGGAGACTGCGCAGCCCTTGGAGAGGCGCAGCTTCACAGGCACGGCCACCGCAGCGACGGGCGACTGGACATGCAGTGAGTGGGCACTCAGGCGGGAGGTCCAGAATCCTGGACAGGGTTACGATGAGGATTGTGGCAGCAGGCTGGCTCGGAGGCGAGCAGGGTTGGATGCAGGTGGCTCAGGCAGAAAGTCTAGAACCCTGGACAGGGTTGTGGCAGGGACCGCAGTGGAGGGCTGGATTTGGAGAGGCAGGACAGGCACAAGGGTGGGCAAGAGCTAGTGAGGGCAGGAGAGCCAAAAGACAGGCTGGGGCTAGGGCAAAAGGGACAAAAAACAGGCTAGGGCTAGGTCAAAGGAGCGAGAGAGCAAGTGAGCCCCAGAAGGCTGGAGCCAGGGCAAAAACACAAGGACCAGGCTACCCACTCAAAAAGCCCCGCACTCAAAAGCCCCCCAAAAATCCAAAGCCAAAAAGGCCAAGCCAAAGAACAAGTCTCAAAAAGCCTTCAAAAGACAGCTCTTCAAAAAACCCTCCTCACCTTGTGGTGCAGGTATTTTTTATGTCCCCTGGCTCCTCCCAGAGTTTATCTGCTGGCAGGAGGGCATTGACCTAGTCCAGTCTTCCACTGCAGTCCATTGGTGGAGACCCTTTGCCGTGGGATNGCACTCAAAAGCCCCCCAAAAATCCAAAGCCAAAAAGGCCAAGCTAAAAAACAAGTCTCAAAAAGCCTTCAAAAGACAGCTCTTCAAAAAACCCTCCTCACCTTGTGGTGCAGGTATTTTTTATGTCCCCTGGCTCCTCCCAGAGTTTATCTGCTGGCAGGAGGGCATTGACCTAGTCCAGTCTTCCACTGCAGTCCATTGGTGGAGACCCTTTGCCGTGGGATTGGAGAATGTCTCTGGAGGGTACAGTGTCTCCTGCTGACTGCCTGTCCTGTGTGAGGCATGAAATGGTTGCCAGGCAAAGTCTCCCCAGGGACAAGGCTTTCTCCCATCTTCTAGTTGACCTCTAAGTGGCACTTGTACACCCTGTCCCCCACTGCCTCTGACAACCATTGTTGAGAGAAATCAAAACTAAATTGGGTCCTCACAGGGTGGAAGGATGGTTCCACTGTAAAACGGGAAATGGGGTTCAGCATTGGACTTTACTTCTAAGGATGCATAGAAAGTGGTTTGTATTTCACTTCCTCTTGTTTAACGACTCTGGTTGAAATAACTGCTCACCTAAGCAAGAGAGTGCTTTGAAATGTTTCTTATGCCAGCAGATCTTCATTAGTGAACCAACAAGTTGTATAGACTTTAAAACTCTTCATTGCCCGTGCTCTGCAAATGACTTGATATTTGTCTTTGATATCATAACAATGTTTTTGCCTAGTTCTCCCTCAGAACTGCTCTGTTTTCTGTACCACACGAAGCTGGATAGATTCAGGAAATGTTCCACTTCACTTAAAAACCTCAAAAAGGCAAAGTTTTGCAGGAGTAATCCCAAGTGTTATTTTTATTATAGGGTGTGGAAAATCATATAATTTGTATTAAGCTTTTGGCAGTGCAACATTTGGCAAAGTGGTTTCTTAGTGTAGATTTGTAGAACTGTGTGCAGGCTCAAAGAAAAGTATAGCTAGAGCAACACAGGGGTAATGTGTTTGTACAGGACACATTGTTGATACAATTTGGGAACTGAAAGCAAAGTGTTAGCTTGGGTATTCTTCTGAACTATTCTGCACAGCACACAATGAAATGTTAAATAATTCGATTAAAAAAAATAAAGCAGCACCAAATCTGAAAAATTGTAAGCATTCTGAGGTATTAGAAAGTCCTCCTCCAGAATGAAAAAAAAAAAAATTAAATCTACAGGCTACACTGATTCTGAAATTGATGTGCAGCATCTGAGCATAGCCAAGGGAAAGTCTATTATGTATGTGATGAGGTTAAATGAGGCACAGCTGTAATGTGACACAATTATACAATATTTCTTATGCCTGATGGACAAGAATAGTTCAGTTTATGTTGAAGCCCAGTAATATGGCATAATGGATGTAACTTGCAGTAGATAGATTAACCTTAAGTAGTATGCAATGCCAGTGATAGCTTAAAGATGGTTATAGCTGCTAGTTAGAAATAAAAGCTTTTCTGAAATAAAAAGCAATATGTGCATTGTAGCAGCAAATTTCTAATAAGAGGGAAGCACGATAATTCATTATGGAGTTACAGAAAATGCTCTGAAGAACAGATTATAAATATTAATATAAATATTATTATTATTCTTAGCAGTAGTATTATTACTAAATTATAATAGTTGTTTGGCTGCACTGCTTCCAAAAAATGACACACTTAGTATCGTAGTGTTAGGGAGTCATTGCATGCAGTATACTTCACTCAATCAGGCATTTGCATGGCTTGATTTGTTTCAGATGTTCTCTGTTGTGCATATGAGAGTAATTTATTTTAGCAGCTGGAAAATACACTTAAATCTGTGGTATACATTGATTTGTAATTTTCTATTTTCTTGCATGCTGATGGCATTTAAAGGCTCTGAATTGTTCACAGCAGTAGATGTTTATTCTAGGGGAGGAAGAATAACATTCTTACACACTGAGTTGGATCTTGTTAGAGCACCCTACTGGTTTTGGTATGTGTTTGAATAAATGGATAGATATGGACAACACAGACTCATTCAAACTCATAATTATCTCCACTATGTGAGACGTTTTAAATAATATTGTCTCAAAACCGCTTTATCAGGCACTGCAGGGAATAAAGATAGAACTGCAGCACAAAGCAGACTGCCTTTGGCCGGCAGGGAAAAGGTGTATTTGTAGAGAACCAAAAACTGCATCAGAGTTAGGGGGATGACTCAATGGAAATACAGTCATCTGTCAATCAAAAATTACTGCTCCAAAGGAGATAATCTAATAATGTAAGTCTCTTATGCAGTCAGCATGTTTTAGAATGTGACTGCATAGTGCATCTTCCTCAGTGTACTTTGTAGTCTTTTCCCTTCCTGGCAAAAACTAGAGAGGGGAAGAGGAACTGCCTTCTCATTTTACACTAATAGTATCCCATTTCCACTTTCTGGGAGACGTTATTTACCTAGGTAGCTGTGTTTTAGTAACGTTTACCTCTAAAAGAAGAGTGAATATGCTGATACCTCACACACTGTATCAAGTACAGATAATTCTTCATTTTAGCACTTGCTGGAAGGATATCTCTGTTCTGGGATCCATGGGAGGAAGTCATCCCTTTAAGAGGAATGATGAAACTGGAGATGATTGGAAATGGTTTTATAAAAGCTGATCTGAAGTTAACTCCTAAGAAAGTAGTTATGCATGGTTCTAGAAGGCAGCTGGTTCAAGGCTGTGATAATTGCAGTGCTTACATCCAGTCACTCTATCAAGTGGCCAGGCTCTGTGGTAAGGTAACTTTTCCTGTGTTACTGTGATTCTGATGCCGATGCCTTCAAGATGTTATGGTGTCCCCAGAAAATACTTGATCCTAAATCTTTCAGATAGGTAGCTTTGTAAGGAGTAGTTGCAGGTGATGGTTGTCACTTCTTAAAATCTACCATTTTCTGAAATGTCAAGACGGAATTTTGTATTACAGAGTTTCATTTAACATTTTTCAACCTTGCCTTTTTGTTTTTGCAAGGTGTACTGCTTTACAATAAAATTACTAACATAATTGCACCTTTGTTCATCCAAAAAACCAAACAAACAAATTAAAAAAACCCACCAAAAAACCCCCAAACCCACCATTGTCAAGCAGGTACTTCTTGACATTTTAAAAGTATTTGTGGTCAGAATAATAAAAAAAAAAACCTTGATGTAAGTAGATCAACTTAATTAGGACTGTTCAGCTATTAAAATCTGACTTGGTAAGATGAATAGATTCTAAGAAGTCTGACTTGGAGGGAGAAAAAAAGCTATCTGTGTCTAGTACAGTGTACATGACATCAGTGTAACTAATTTAATGCTTGTATTCGTGACCCTCTATTTGCATTGCCAAGAGTTCTCTCCAATTAAAATGAGTATTTGAGCACTGACAAGGAATAAAATCTTTGTATTGATCTAGATTCTACTAGTGCTTAATACCTCGTGGTTTTAGAACCTAATTGCAGGAGTGGTGCGTTGACAGACAGGTGACAGATGTATTCTTCTGTTTGTCCTTCCTGTTTTGTAATAGTTGAGGAAAAAGAGTGAGCCTGTGGGAATTGATAAGAGGTACATATTTTAGCCCAGTATTTTGTGCAAAGCCTTTTAGAATGCAAATATGTTAAAAGTAGCTGCAATCATTAAAAGTGGTTGTGCCAATCTTGCTCGTCATGGCAGTTACTCATCTTTTCAGAATGACTTCCATGACTTTCACCTCCTCAGCATTAATACTTTAGCTGGGGGATATTTTATACTACATTTCCCAGAACACTTATGTGGCTCACATCTGAATATTCTCCAAATAAATCATAATCTCTCATTTTGATGCCAGATTGATGGCTTATGACTTTCTCATGTAGTGTCATAATCAATTCTTCTACAAAGTGCCTTATTGTACAAAGCTGCATAATAATGTATAAAACTGTGTATTGTTTATTATTTCCATCCTGAGGCCCTATTATTTCATTAACTCTCTGACCTTTCCTGTCAGTTCTTATTGTTTCAGCCGAATATTTCTGGAGAATTAGAGTTTTGATCTCAGTATTATTGTGTTCCTGCATTATCTTATTTATATGCAAATGGAGTTTTCTTCAGTGTTTTTAGTAGAGACTACTTTTTTTTGCAGTTCTTTCGATTTCTGATAGTATTCCCTTGCTCACTTATACCACCAAGACTGACAGAAGCCTTGAGGTTTAACAAACAAAAGTTCTTGCTAAGTATCAGCAAGAAGTGAAGGTCGGCTTGAAGTTTGTCTTTAACAAGACAAGCAAAATAAAATTGTTGTAGTTTAGGACTCAAAATCATCCAGTGCAAACCAGGATTTTAGTCTCAAAAACTGCTGTTCTAATTCTAGAAGTTTTGATTTCTGAGCAGATTCATTATTTAGGCATCATAACCTTTTCCTTCAATAATTCTTAGGTTATGCTAAAAATACAGTAATTTGTATATAAATGTTTTAAGGTGGCACTGATATATCATTACTTAGGGTGATATAGATGATACTGATAATACTCTCAGTATGTTGGGGAAATGAAGTGCTAGACCACTGTATTCTTGAGTTCATATACTACACAAAAGTACTGATGTTATATGTGCTAAATTGTCCTTCAGACTTAAATTACAGCTTTGATCTCCATGATTCATTGGATTCAAGCTTCAAACACCTGCTTGTCTCTGTTCTATTTTAATTTGTACAGTCACTTCTGGAAGTATTTGAAGGCTTTAAGCGGAACCTGAGGTTCACTGGAGACCCAATCTGCAATGAATGGCAGCGTTTGTCATGAACTTACAGAATGAAGAAAAGTGCTGTGACGATCCTTGTATTGTGTTGCACTTCTCCATGCTTGATTTCCCTCTTTCTCCTCAGACTTCTGTAATGTCTCTCCTGACAGTAGCTTCCCACAGTCTCATGTCTTTCAGGTATAACATCTCAAAGTTGTTTCATCTATCTTTCTTGGTTGCCTTCATGGATGTAAATAGGGTTTTGCATGGGGACTACTGCAATTTCAGTTAAGAAATGTGAAGTTAAAGGACAGCTTTATTTTTTTTTTTTCCTTTTAGTTTGATAGCAAGTTTTTTGTCCCTTGTTTGGTGGTTCTCCCATCCTTCTTTTTTCTCGGTTCCCTTCTCTGTTTTTTATTTCAGCATGGAAAAGGTGTCTTTTTCAGTTAGGATTTCATCAGAGGACTGCTTTTATTCTGATTTCAGATCTTTCCTTCGTGGTCACTTCTTACACTGAACATTTGGAAGAAGTTTTTTTCTTCATGTGCCTCCTCCCTCCACAATGTTCTGTCATTTTCAAATTTCTCTATGTTATTTCTTATTCAGAATTCAAATATTTATAAGTAGCTGGACAAAATTTGATAAAAATGGAGCATATCCTAGTTGTGTATGATTGTCCTAGGCTCTCCTTTTCTTTTTTTTTTTTCTTAGATTGAATATAAATATATGGAACTGCAAAGTCCTTCCATCCATTGAGGGGTTAGAGTAGGCCAAGAAATGGCTACTTTTTTGTCTTTTAACATTTCATGATTATTTTTTCTTGCCACCTTTAAACCATGTGAAATTCTTCTCATGGCTGTTTTTTCTCCTTACAAATCCTTTTGAAGGGCCTTCAGCAATAGGAGTAGACTGCTATCAGCTGGGTCTTCTTTGTCTATCTGCTTCTTACTTCCTTCCTAAAATGTAGAAATCTGGGAGCTGTAACTCCCCTTTACAAAAGCTTTGCTCATTCTTCTTTGGTGGGTCATGCCCACCTAATGTTCTTCTGAAGAATTGCAGTTGTCAGGTTTATTTGTCTGTAGTTCCTGAATCTCACTTGGAAGAATTTAAAATTTGCATCATGATTTCAAATCTTCTTTTCTTCTGGTTTAGAGGCATTTTAAGGATCAAGAGTTTGGAGACTATTTGCTACAATTATTTTTTCTCATGCCATTTATATTGTTGGGTAGCAAATGTAGTGAGTGAAATAAGGGTCTTGGTGCTTGTATGGCCCTGCTCACCTAGGGAAAAATAAGACGACTTCCTGTTCTCATTCATAAATAGAAAATTTGTGCTTTTTTGGCCTGGTATTGACTCGGTGGGTCACAGAGGCAACACAAAAATACCTTCTGAAATTTCAAGTAAGGTTTTAAGGTATAAGCCCACTTACACCACTTGTATTTCTGAGCTACAGACTAAATTAAAAATCTGAATGTTGAAACCATTCCTGTTTCCCAGTATCCCCTCCTGTGGCAGTGAGCTAGGGGAAATCCCCTAGCTGCCATGTTTTAACCCTGTCAATCACAGATTTTGTTCCACCTCTGTTATTTTAATTTTCATCACATTGTATTACTATTCAACAGTTACTAGAAACTTCTGCTGTTCTGTAACATTCATAGGTTAATGCAAATGTGTTCTGCCTTTGCCCAGANGCGCTGGATAAAGCTTGTCCCACAGAAATCTGGGCAGTATTGCGGACCCCAGAAAGCAATACCCACTTTCCCTCCTCGCCTTCCCAATTAAAACACTCCAACAGAAAAGAAGATTGCTGTCCTTTCTAATTTGGTGTTTATTACTTCTTCTAATCTGCTGTTGTAGCATATTTCAAAGTGTCTCCTGTGAGGAGAGCTGCTGCTTCCACATTCTTGCCTTTTTACTTGGTTGCTAATACAACATATTTGATCTCACTTGAAGGATGATTTTCCAGTTTACAGAAGAGCTGATGTGAAATGTCACAAATAAGACTTACCTGGGATTTTTTTTAAAAAAAGCTGTCCTGCAACCAGGCTCTGCAGTGCCATAGTATTTGCAACTTTCCAACTGAATCAGGTTCTATAAACAACAGGGTCCAGTCACGGCTGATAATATAGAAGCTACAGTTGCTTACTTTGGTTGTATTAGATGTGAATCTTAACCAATTAACAAAGTTGGGGTGGGAAATAAACGCCAAGTATCCTCAAGAAAATACTAAACTTTACTCTGAGGAAAGTGGAAAGAACTTTGATTTTTAAATGGGAACATTAGCAGAGCTAGGCTTTCTTACAGATGTCCTGTTTTATATAAAGTTCTGCTCAAAGCAGTATACTATAGCTGTCATTTAACTATCTGGTACTTTGATTGTAATCTGTCATACTTTATAATGAGAGCATGACCAGCTTTGTCTTTTCCTTGGTAATTGAGAAGATCCACATTTTTCAGCATTAGGATGTGGCAGAACTTTCAAAATCTCTCTTACAAAATTTCCTGGTTTAATTCTGTGCAACGTGTATTCTGTTATTTTCTGTATTAGGTAGATGCCTGTGTTACAAGAGTTCATTTGAAATTTCTAAAACTCAGATATATTCTCCATGCCTAGAAATGTAGTGGCTGCTTAGACATGCCTATATTTTTCTTCTGTGAACTTGACCAGTTGAGTTTCTGTTGGCTTGGCTTGCTTTGTGTCAGAGTAAAATTAATTAGAAGTGAAGGCATTCTGAGTGACAACTTGGCCATGCCAGGGTACTGCAGATGTAGAGGTGATGGAAATGTACTGTTTATATGCATTGTTAATTCCAAAGTCACAGCGTGCAAGTTTCTTACAGGCTTTCATGAGAAGTCAGTCGTGGAATGTTTTGATGTATTTCCAAAATTATCAAAGCTGTATTAAAAAAATTAAAATCAAAATAATAGCTTCCAGCATACAGGGGTTTTTGAATGAAATCTTGTTCTATATTGATCTACTAAGATTTTTATCATTGGAATGGAATATTACACTTTAGGTAAGTTAAAAGGAGTTAGAAAAATCCTGTCCCACTCCAATGAGCCCTTATACAGCTGCAAAATGAAGGCTCTACTTCGACTTACGTGCAAGGTGAAGTTTTTTTCATAATACAAAATATCTGGCTTTCGAATTTGGTTAAGTAGTGGGAAACAGGAGAGCAGGTAGTAAGTTGGAAGGTACCTACAGAGAAGCTGGTAATAAATTTTCAAACAAGAACGGGAAGAATATACATGGGGTAGTTTATGTGCTATAGCTACACTAGTGAATTTATAATCCATGTCACATTCTCACAGTTGGAAGTAGTTTTTGAAAGAAGAAACTACTTTTTCTTTTACAAGATTATTAAAAAAAGAGATTATTACTTTTGAAAGTATAGGAACGTTCAGTTAAGAAAGTGCTTGCTTGGAAGCTAACTGCTGTGACTCAGCATATAACTACAATGGCCTACTGGAGCTAAATGTAAAACAATCAATTGATGGCCTTGCATATCCTAAATTGTTACCTCCTGCGGTCCTTGTAAAGCAGTCACTGTGGTGGCAGCATTTCTGCTGGGTTTAGAGTCCTCAAGCGCGGCTCGAATGCAGGAGAACCATTGGAGTGAAAGGGATATGTCAGCAGACAGACAGACAGCTCTCAGGTTTCTCTGGCAGTGTGGTAGGACTGCCTTCTGAGGTGGAAGAGGTCTGCAGAATTGCCATTATTAAAGCTGTAGATGAGACTCTCAGCTGTTGTCACTAATAAAGGTGGAAGTGCAGGACTTGTCTGCAGGACCTTGCTTTGGGCTGAATTTTAGTCTGAGTCTGGCCTGATCATAGAGACCATCAATTCTTATTTTAGAGCCTATAATACTTAGAGCCTGTAAATACTTATTTTCTCCTCATTTCTCTCACACCTTCATAAACTGCTTTGCTGCTTCTTGATTTTTGGTTTGTTTGAATTTTTTTCCATCAGCTTATGTAAACTTGAGCTAAAGAGTATAGTGTGGGTTTTGTATTTTAATAAATAGCTTAAGGCAAAACCCCTTTATCCAATATCTAGACTTCCTGATCTCATTAGTAGTGTCTCGTTCATGCATAATGATATTTTATTATGCAGTACTGATGTACCCTGTACTAGTGTTGCTTGTTTATTCAGCTTTTACTATAATACCTGTTGAATTGTAATGAACTCTTTGAGCCAAATTACCATTTTAATAAAGCTGTGCCATGATATTTAAGGCACAAGTCTAATGCCTTAGAATGCCTCAGCCAAAGGCAGAATTTGTATTCCTGCACAGTGTTTATTCCAAAAATAATAATTTCTGGTAATAAGAAAATGAAAATGAGATGATGAGATGTGTTTAAAGACATTAGGGTCGTGGTCATGCAATGAATTGTTTGACCATAGTCCAGGTCTCTTTCAGCAGGCTGTCTTTGAGAAATCTTTTTTTCTTCTATTTTTCTCCCTTGACAGTGGCTAAAAGAGTGAGCTTTAGGGAGAGCAGAAGGCTAGAGCAAGCCTGTAATGATTATTTGACAGAATATTCTCCCACCCGCTAACCATTTTCACTGTAGGACTTCTAAAGCTGAATTTGGTTTCTATTCATTTAATAGCTCATTTTGTTGTCAGGGAGCTGTCTGTGGAGAATCTACTATCACTGTGCCTTCTGTTGCAGATTTCTTTTGAATCTCTC
>VYZT01029966.1:19413-152558 GCA_013400735.1 Pomatostomus ruficeps | reverse complement strand
ATTCTGTGATTCCATGATAAAACCATTACGGGAATACTCTGTCAGCAGCTGTGGCCTGTCCACACCAGCTGAGGTGACCGAAGGGCTCCCCAGACCCAGACCTCACACCCTCCTCTCAGGTGACCCATTGGCTTTGCCAGGCCAGGTTTAGGAGCCCTGTGCAGCTCAGGAGTCCTGTCCCACTGTAATTACCTGTGGTTTGCATCCCTTTGAGCTGAGCCCAGGAACAACTTTCCCCCAAGAGCCCGAGCCCAGAGCTATCACATCCAGCCAGCAGAGAGAAAGTGCCCGCAGGGCTTGTGGCACAGACTGACTTTCACACCTCGCTGGCCACACAGAAGAAACCCAATCTAAACAGCGTAGCTTTGCATAACCGATTATTTTCACTGGGGTAATATGAGCCTGCCAGTAAATGCCAGTAAATGTGGCTGATCCAGGGAAGGCCCCGCCGAGGGGAAGAACGGCCCCACAGCCGCGGGCAGCCGGAGCTGGCCAGGCTGAGAGAGGCTGATCCTGGCTGTGGGTGGGTTTGCTCCTGGGAGCTGTGGCTCAACCCTTCGCCACAGGGCACTGTCTGCACGGAGGGAAGCACAAACAACTCCTCAGTGCCCAACTCCTTTGCACAGTCGGGAATTTGAGTGTGCAATGCCATGCCAAGGGAAGTGCAATAGTGAGGCAGGCCAGGGGCAAGAGCTGTCTAGCTTTACTTGATGTCTTCTTAACTTTCTTTTCCACAATGTTCCAGATATTTTGAGAGGCTTCAGCTTTCAGGCTGACTCCCCAGTGACCTCTTATCCCCGCACATTGATCACTCCATGCTGTCACCATTCACATGACCTTGTTTGTAGGGAACTGTGTCCCTCCTCTGACTCCTCTGTCACCAACTTCCTTCTCTCCAACCACCAGCTCATTTCTTCCTGCCAGGACCAAGCTCAGTGATCTCACATTCTTTAAAGTCCATGAAATTAGACTGTCAAATTAAAACCCCAACAGCTGTGGAGGTTACTGGTCCATCCACACCTCTGCAGGGCACCCAACCAGGATCAGGCAGCTGGAGGTGGAACAGTCCACACCATCAGTACACCTGAGATGTATCTTGTTCTTGGGACCCCTTGTGACTACATGGCACTGATCCAGCTGTGCATGGGAACTCCCATTTCAGCCAGATTGGTCTCAACATCTGGCTGCCCATGTGCCACCTCCCCAGGCGTGAGCTGCAAACAGAGGGAGGGACAAGGAGGCAGGGGACAAGGGCTGTGGGACCCCCCTCCTGGCTGCAGAACACCTGTAACCACAGGCATTTTAACGTGCAATAAGAAAAATATATCTGGCTGTGCTCACCTCAGACATCAGCTACTCTCCCACTTCACTAACATGCGTCAACAGGGGCAGCTCTCTCAGAAACCATCAAGAGAAAAGCTGAGGTGGGAATGGGAATAGAGAAGCTTGTGGGGGTGAGACAAAACCAGGGTTTCACCTGCATCCTATCCCAGCACTTCCATGAATAAAAGGGAGATCAACCCAGCCTGTGTGTCTTAAATTAGGACAAGTAAATCATCCAAATCCCTTTATCCAGAGAAAAGATAAGGACTCACAAGAAGCGTGCCCTGAATGTTACTTTTGCCAAAACTCCTACGCTGTCATTTCTCCCTCTATGCTTGCTCAGCCAGATCCTACCTTGGGCTTAGCTGCATTTCATCACCATAGCTGCAAAATATCATCTTCATCAAGACTGACACAAGGCATGAATTGAGAAACTCATTTAAAGGCTTTTTGAGATCTTAGAGCCCCTTCCAGTGCCTAAAGGGGCTCCAGAAGAGCTGGAGAGGGAATTTGGTCAAGGGATCGAGGGACAGGACACAGGGAATGGCTTCCCACTGCCAGAGGGCAGCGATGGATGGGATATTGGGCAGGAATTGTTCCCTGGAAGGGTGGGCAGGCCCTGGCACAGGGTGCCCAGAGAAGCCGTGGCTGCCCCTGGATCCCTGGCAGTGTCCAAGGCCAGGCTGGAGCACCCTGGGATAGTGGGAGGTGTCCCCGCTCATGGCAGGGGTGGGACTGGATGAGCTTTTGTGCTGGTTTTACACAAGTTGTTTTTTATTTTGTCTACGGAGGCAGAAAAAGAAGAGCGGAGCCCTTGGGGGTGGTTCTTTGTAAAGAACCAATCCTGTCGAGTTCTGAAGATTGACATGCCCCAGACCCAATATACAGCTAAAAATTATCTTTTTGCGATGACACACCCGGGGGAAGGCGTGGGATCTGCTTTCCCCTTTTATTTCTCCCTTTTGGTTAGAGAAGAGGAAGAAGTGATCATGAGAGAAGGACAACATGGAGATCGCCATGTTCGATAAAGAAGGAAGGGGAGGGGAGACTCGGATGTTAGAACTGGATCCTTCCTTCAGGCCATGGCAAAAACGACAGTAAATTGAACTGTTTCCCCTATAATTCATGAGATGCATGGGGGAATAGAGAGGGCAAGAGATCCACTGGGCAGCCAGAAGACTCAAACGGAGAACAAAGACCTTTGGTGCTAGAGACAAAAGAAGAGAGGGAAAAGAGAGCCTTTGCGTCTGACATTGGAGCAACTCATCCTTAAAACTATGCCCCATGAACTCCTGGCCCACACAGAATCAGTTTTTGGATGACTATTTTGTTCGTGGGAAGGCGTTTATGTGGTAGCAGGTTGGGTGGGGTGCTACCTCGTGCTACTTCTCCACTCTGAAGAAGTTTGTATCTCCTGCAGGAAAAGACCCTCCCTAGTATAACAAAGAGAATCTCTTCCATGTGTGTGGTAAAGAAATGGGAACTTTGGATGGGGGAGAAAATGAAGGTGCTTTATACTTACTTTGTTACTTTAAACTTCTTCTAATTCTGTTAATAAATGTAGTTTATAGTTTAAGCTAAGCCTTGTATTTGCCTTGAAATATTTCTCTCACAGATCCTTGTTCTCAATCATGAATGTTCAGATGATTTTTCGAGAGCTGTTTTCAACCCACAACAGCTTTTAAGGTCCTTCCACCCAAAGCATTCAATGAACTTTGTGCTGCTGTGGGAGTCCCCACCCCCATTCAAACACCGGGAGCTGGCCAAGCCACCCTTGCCATGACAGACAAACAAAGAACATTACAAGAGCACTGATGTCAGAAAGGAGGAGAAAACTACACAGCGCATAAAACATGGGAATTTTGACTTCTTGACACAGTCAATACACTGAACTATGACCTTAGGAGGCACAGGGGACTGGAAACCAACAGAACTTAAATTGGCTAAAAATCTCTTGATTTCTCATGACATTTGAGAGAAGCCATGGGGACGGTTTCTTCAGGACACATGGGAGTCAGAGGTTTGCCGTTGCCTTCTCCAGAGAGCTCCTCGTTTTCCTTACGGTCACTCCATCACTGTCACCCACTGACCCTTCATTACTTTATCCCACTGCACAGCATCTCTGCTGACCAACGCACTTCACAGTCTGTCCAAACCCATGAGAGGAAGAAAAAGCCTTGTACAGGCTGGATAAAAGGACATTTACTCTGCACTACATTGTGTCTTTTTTTCTATACTAGTCTAAATACAAGTGCTGTTTTCACTGCCAATCGTTGTTTGCTTGTGCTGTTTCCACTGGCTAAAACCAGAATTTTTCCAGCTAGTGTTGCCCTCCAGGAAAAATCACACATTCATACCTTTCTTGTATTTAGCACAGGAGAACAAAACTGGTTCCCAGGAATAAGGATGACTTCCTCAAAAGAAAACATTTGCTGTCAGCTGAGGTTTGACCTCTAATGGCTAATTTGGCATCATCATTTTGAGCACTGGAATACATAGCANAGTTTAATTTCTGCCTGCAGCTTTGCAAGTGAAAATAAAAGAAGCTAAATAAATACAAATACCAAAACTGAAACCTTGGGTACAGTCTCTCACATACATCCACAAAGAGAATCTCAAGACAAAGACCTGTAAGGGAAATTTCACTGGAAACCAAGCTTTTGCAGACATTGAGAAAGTCAGTCTGCTACATGAGACGTCTTCCTTGAAGAAACACAGCTGATCCGCTACATTCCCAGCTCTGACTGCCACTGGGCTGTGTAAAACATAAACTTCATGCTAACCCTATGAAAACAGTCAACATGAGAGAGAGAGACAACAGTCTGCTCCGAGCTGCTGAAAGGGGAAAAAAACCTCTCAGGCTGTCATTCTCCCCTTACTGTGACCTTCATGCTCCACTGAATTTCTGAAGATACTGAAATCTTGGCAGGGAAGTGTACAGTCTGTGGGAACCAGGCAGCGCCGGCCGGGCTTGCTGCTGAGAATTAGGCCCAATCGAGCTCTTTTTTGGGGGACTCTGAGTTTTATGTGGCCAACAGCACAGGGCTAAGCCAACTCCAGGCTGGGAATTTTACAGGATTGGTGCTGTGTGCACTCACATATCACACGGCAGAGCCATCAGGGACAGAGTGCTGCCCCCCTGCCTGGTACCCACGAGGAGGGGCTTGCTCAGTGTCTACTGGAATCTCCAGCACCTAAAGGGGCTCCAGAAGAGCTGCAGAGGGACTTTGGACAAGGGATGGAGGGACAAGACAAGGGGGAATGGCTTCCCACTGCCAGAGGGCAGCGATGGATGGGATATTGGGCAGGAATTGTTCCCTGGGAGGGCGGGGAGGCCCTGGCACAGGGTGCCCAGAGAAGCTGAGGCTGCCTCTCGATCCCTGGCAGTGCCCAAGGCCAGGCTGGATACTGGGGCTGGGAGCAGCCTGGGACAGTGGGAGGTGTCCCTGCCATGACAGGGGGTTGGAAGTGGATGGGCTTTAAGGTCCTTCCAACCCAAAGCATTCCATGATCTTTGTGCTGTTTCAGTGTCCCCACCCCCCTGCAGGTAACAGCAAGAACTCACTATGGGCTCTCACTGTCGTTTATAAAGCATTAGAGATTAACAAATAAAAATCTCAACCAGAGACTCAAAAGAAGCAGAATTTGCCATGACAAATTATCCCAGAGTCTGATGGTATTTAATGACAGCTGTGTAGGGCCACTCCACACAAAGAGCTTGCTCCCTCTGGGTGAGGCGCGGTGCCAGCGCGAGGAGCACTCGCCACTCGGCCAGCCCTGGACAAGCACCTTTGGAGGGCCATTCGCCCCCTCAACAGTGTCTACCAAGGCAGAATAATACCAGCTGTGCTTCCTCGCTGGAGCCTCTGCAGCACAGGCTGCAGATTACATTGGAATTGCCAGGCCCAGGATAAACAAAAAGATTAAGAGGGCCTTACTCTTTGTGTTGAACAATCGCACTCTGAAGTAAGAAATCACAGCCCACATCGTGGGCAGGCACCGGGCTGAGCCCGGGCTTGGGAGGCTGGGGAGGAGTGAGCAGCTCACTCACACATCTGGGAAAACCACGGATGCTCTTAATCGCAGGTTTTCCTGATTGCTGACAAATTGCATCCTATGGATGAACCTTTTATTAAACCACAGAGGGTTTCCAAATGATGTTCTGTGTCTCAGCATTCCTAAGTCATCAAAATCCAGCACACATGACCCTTCTTAATTCTTAATTTAGGGAGTGACACAGTGCTTTGCAAAGAGATTTCAGGGCTGAAAGGAAGTAAATGGGAACGTGATGTTGCATCAGTGGAAGGCAGCTCAAAAGCTGAACCAGGGGCTATGAGAACTGACATTTTCAAACTCTTTGATGATGTCTCAGCCCCGTTGGAGCTGAAGATGCTTTTTGTCCTGATACCAACCCCTTGCTGTCTGCTGGGGCAGAAGTATCTCACGAAATACGCAGCCTTTGAGTCTTACTGGTTTTTCTCTGCGCATGGGGAAGGACAACTGGTATTTTTAAATGAATAAAATGACTGTTGCTCAGGCCAGGAAAGGTGACCACAAAACAAAATTGCCCTGGTTCCACTTCCATGCCATGCTGGAGCAGGAGATAGCTGCTCCACTCATAAGTGAGTGAGAAAGACGATGCCTGGCAGTTCTCATCATCATCCGGACCGACAGAGCAACCCACATAAAAGGAAGAAAAAAGCCTGCTGATCAGATTGGTGTGACAGAAGCTCATGAGAGACATGCACATTTTCAATCTAAACGACAGCTTGAGGGATCTATATTACTAATTATCGACTAATATTGCCAGGGTTCCCAGGCCGGCTTCAAAGGCTCTCGCAAAGTGCCCCAAGCACAGGGTTTCCATCTCATCATAAGGCCTTTTTCTTTGTCCCTGCTAAATGGATTGCTCCATCCTGGGCTCCCTCTGCGTAAATCAGCTTGCACATGATGAGCTTTGCAGCAATGAAATTCGTTACCTTAACCACAAAAAACCAGAAACATTTGCGGCAACTGTTAAAATGCTTTTGCACCTAATCTAAAAAAAAAAAAAAAAAGAAAAAAAGGTGGTTTCCTCTCTTCCTCCCCGCCTACTCCTAATCCCATGCTAACACCTTTGTAAAGATTGGGGTGAGTCGTCTGGAAACTGAAAGAGCTGGGAAGGGGGGGCAAAAAAAGTAGAAAAATATATCAGATCTCCAGACAATGAAATCGAGCAGCTATCTCTCACATCCTGCAGTGCTCAGGCTGAGGTCATAAGTTAAACAGGACATCAGAATAGGTGATGTAATTTGTTTATTTAGGATCAGAGCATTCAGTGAAGTGCAAGAGACAACCTATTTGAATGTGCAGATAATCCCCCCTTCAATGCGGGGCTGTTCAGATGCACAAACTGCAGCTGGAGCCTGGGATTTTTTTCCCCCGCACATTTATTTTTGCAGGGGATATAATTGCAATCATTTTTCCTTGCAGAAAAGCCTTGAAACCTCACCTGGGATCAGCCTCCTGTTGTGTTAGGTATTGTTCAAGCGGGGTCCCTGCCCCGGCCAGCTTAAAGGCTAAAGGGTCAAGTCAAACAGAGGGTGGGAAAGGAAGGAGAGGCCCAGGGGAGGTGGGGGTGGCACAGAGACTCCACAGTACCCGGGTCCCCCAGCCCACGCCCCCCTCGTACCCAAGCAAAGCCTCAGACTCAGAACTGAGCTGAGCAGCAGCAATTACACTTCTGAGTAAAGCTCAGCACAGCCCTTCTGCAGATGGACAGGCCCTCCTGGCTCCAAATCCAGCTGCAGAGCCTCACACCAGTGAGAGTTTTACAGCACTCAGAAACCTTTAACCACAAGGTTCTTCCGGATTCCAGGAGGAATTTCTCAGTGAGCCCAAACAACACTGAACACCGTTGTCCCTTCAAGCCATAGCGACAAACCCCGGTGATATACAGATGCAAAGGTAACAACTTGCAGGGTTTATCTCCTCAGTTTATCACCATCCAATCTGGGATTCCTCCCTGTCAGCAGCACTGCTCACCCCAAGCCTGCCAGCCCTGCGCCTCCACTGATCTGCTCTCACACCAGTGCTTTTCCACTGACACCACGCTGGCTGGGCCAGACACCTCAGCCATGGAAAATGAAATGTCCTGGGCTCTCAGGCTCACCAAGCAGTCAGTGGCAAGGCCCTGGCACCATGGCAGCTCCAGAGGTGCAGCCCACATCTGCTTTGGGTGGACCTTCAATCACATGGCAGGGAAAAGCAAGATGGCAACAGTCACACCAGTCATTGAGGTAGTGGATCCTGCCAAAACATGGCTGTTCTCAAGAGTTTCTTTAAGGGACTAGAATGACATGGAGACATGGAGTTCATGTCCTCCTGCTGTCCCACCAGGCCATACCCAAGTGCCACAGCAGGATATCCTAAACAGGGACAGCACCAGGACGGGTGGGAGACAACCATTGAGTGAATCGATGGACCTGGGAGAGGGGCTGCATTTCACCCCACTCTGAAGTGACCCAGCTGTCAGTTGTCTGTGCCCATCACTGGAGCCATCCAGTAGCCACATTCTTGAGCAAGTCTGGGTGTTTTCTCCTTCTTTAACTGCTACTTCTGTGTTAGAATCAGACACAGGTAGCCAGTATTGGCCATTGTTTTAAGAGAAGAAACAGCAGTATTTTGGCAGGGTTACAAAGCAAGCCCATTCTTTACATCTGCAAAAGCGAGCCTGTCCCTCCCTGCTAAGGGAGCTGACAGAGGAAACTTTTTCCAGTAGTCCTGGGTACAACATGGAATCGGGACCTATTTTTACCATGTGCTCTGCACTACCGTGCATTAATTGTTACGATAACATTTGCTGACAAATGCCCTCCAATCACTGACAGAACAGTGCCCCAGAGACAAAACAAGCCCCTGGTCCATGACAGAGGGAGCAGGCAGGATGCCACATTGCTTCCTGTGACACCCAGCTAGGGCTTATCTGTGATGGCTGATGGCACAGATAACCCATCCCAGTGCTGGCAGCTCAGGCCTAGCTCCGTGGAGGATGGGCAGGAGATGGCCCAGGTTATGGATCAGTATTGCCCATCCTCCTCCTCCTCCTGCCTAGAACGGACACAGCAGCACTCAGGTGTTTCTGGAGCCCTGCTTGTGTGCCCACCGTGCTCCCCCACTGCAGGGGCAGTCCAAACTCTCCATCACCCCTCTGTCCCCCCTCTCTGTTACCCTTCAGCCGTGTGCTCTGCAAGGAGGGACAGAGCTCAGAGCAGTCTGGGAGCCCCAAGGTCTGTGACCCGGCCCCGAAGCAGCACAGACAGGCTGGCAGGCACAGCTCAGCAGTTTCAGGATCCAGCCTCCATCCTAATTAAGCCCAATTAGGTTTGCAAAGAATGAGGATGTTTTAGAAAGAACGTACAAAAGAACTGCTGAGGTCTCTGTTGGCCATGAAAGCCTGGAGCACCCTGCTCAAGGCAGAACTTGCCCCTGTTGACATGGGCTGTCAGCTTTGCCCAGTGCAGGAGGATGATCCCGCTCCCTGTGCTGCCCATGGCTCCCCTTGAATACAGCCCCGGGCAAGAACAGCTGGGAGAGCTGGGGTTCCCTCCAGAGCATCACAGCACATCAGCCAAACTTGTGCTGTCTGCAGAGACAGCTGAGCAAAATCAGCTCCAAAATGCCAAAGCCTTAAATGTAGGTAAATACGATTCAGAACAGGGAGAGGTTTGACAAATCAGCATCTTCCCATGCTGAGGGTATAAAACATGCAGCTGTTCCACCACCACAATTTACATGGAAGGCATTTCTCCTGGACGTAAGAGATCACTTAGTATATATTTCTAGCCAGATTGATTACCCCTATTTATATTGTAAACTAAGACTGCATGTACGAAACCCATAGAGTTAACCAGTTCCAGACCCCAGATCCTGGGTGAGGGGTCAGTTTTCCATCATCTGCTGCACAATCTCCTGCATTTATTAGAGAGCACAGTTTCCTGCACCATGGTTTTGTGTGTGTGTGTGCTTATTTTTGTGGTATTTCAACAACCATCAGGAGGAACACTGCTATTTTATAGGATGTCAGGGGATCCGAGAATCCATGAGGTTTTTTAAAGGTTTGTTTAAAATAGCCAAGAAGCCAGCGTGCCACTATAAATATATATATGTATAACAACTGCAATCTGTTCTGGGACAATAAAACCACAGGACTGAGGGCAGTATCCCATATCTGGATATCTCCATTTGTCCTGCAGCAAGAGGAACCCCTGTTCTGTGGATGTGGCTGCAGGGAGCTCTGTCAGTCTGCTCTCACAGACAACCTGCCCAGCTGGACAACTCTCAATTGCTCTCTAAGTTATAGACCCAGTTTCCACATCTGACAGCAAGTATAAACACAGGTCTAGGACGTGCTCTCTGCTGTGTCTGCTCAGGAGTCAGCGCTGCTCCTACACCACTTGTGCAATTCACTGGCCCAGGAGAGCCCAGATCTCCGCCATGTGGTACCGAGCCAGACTCACTGGCTTGTTTGTCCCTAAGAAAAAGCTAGATTTCTCACCAACTTGCTTCTTTTTCTCTCTTTAAACACTGATAAGGTGAGAGATGTTGAAGTTGCCTGTTGGTTTACATCGCAGTTTTGGAAGGGATAGGTTTTGGCGTGTTGCTGTAACAAATACAAGAGTGAAATTGGAAGAGATGGTGATTTGAGCTAACACAATTAAAATTTATTCTTAACAGCAATCCACAGATATCCAGTGCCAAACACAGTCTAGAGTCATCAACTAGCATGGACATGAATTAACCTAATAGCTTCTGAAAAAAAAAGAAGTCCTATGAAAAAATCCTCCTATTAAAGTAATTAAGTGTTAACAGAATCACAGAGCCATAATTAAACATGGTTTAAACAGCATGTGTCCTAGACAGAGAACACAGCAACAGAGTATAACCATGACAGTTGATGCCAAAACACATGCCAAGTACCAAAACTCAGAGAAACAGGCGAGTTTCTAGCAAAGCTGCAGATGAAGAGCCTCTGATCCTCTGACAGCCCTCAGCACTGTGATGGATATGAGCGCCCTCAGACCTCCTCACGGATTTGCCAGGTGCTGCCAAAGTTCAAGCAGAACTCTTGGGAACCAAGAAGACAGTGAGTGCAAGGCCCAGAACACCGAGGCGGCGCAGGGAGCCGTGAGCGAGCGGGAGCCGGCCCTCGAGCCAGCCTCGTCCTACCTGGCAGCGGCTGAAGATGTCAGTCAGGGACACCTGCACGTTGAAGTGCCTCAGCACCTGCAGCGCCTGTTCCTTTGCCTTCGCGGAGCAGTTCACGGAGAAACATCTCCCTTCTCCCACCTGGGAGCGCAGCTGCAAACCAGAGACATCGGTGAGGCTGGGGGATGCGGGGCTGTTCTGATACTCCTGCTTTGGTTTGGATTCCCAATCATGCTTGCAGTCAGTGTATGTTTACAGCCTGAATTCTGGTCTAAGCACCACAACTGGTACCTCAACAGCCACTGCTGCAAGGGCTCTAACTCCTGAAGCACTGCAGTGTTCTATGTGTATGAAACATGACTCAGGTTGGAGAGAGGGAGGCTCAAGGTGGACCTTCTCACTCTCTACAACTCCCTGACAGGAGGGTCAGCCAGGGGCTTGGCCTCTTCTCCCAGGTAACAAGTGACAGAACAAGAGAAAATGGCCTCAGGATGCACCAAGGGAGGTTTAGATTGGATTTTAGGGAACATTTCCTCACAGAAAGGTGGTCAGGCGTTGGAATGAGTTGTCCAGGGAGGTGTTGGAGTCATCTCTGGAAGTGTTCAAGAGTCGTCGGAATGTGGCACTTGGAGACATGGTATAGTGGGGACCATAGTGGTGCTGCTGCATTAACAGGTGGTCTGGATCATCCTTAAAGGTCTTTTCCAACCTTAACAATTCCATGATTCTATTCTATAGAATATATCCAAATCCCATCAACTCATAATTTGGTGAGGTGGTGCTGACAGGGGCAGCAAGACGACACTGAATTCAATCCCAGCTTTCTGATGAAACTTGGCCAGATCCCACAGAGTGTGCCAAAGCACGACAATGGAACCAATGTCCAGTGATCACTTCAGCCCCTCTGATTCACACAAATGTTTCACCAGGAGTTCCCTGATGGCCAAGAAATCTGAAGGGGTTGATGTGGACAGTCCCTCAGTGTTTGTTCCACACTTCGCAGAGAGGTCTGCATCTAGGAATGAGCACTGGGAAGTGCCAGACACATCTTCACACCCATGCTAAGGACACCTGGGAGTGGGATCAGCTACGCGCCAGTAAAGGAGCCTGGCAGAGCCATCCTGTCCTTGTGGAGGGCATCCCAAGGCAAGGGAACCGAGGGAACCAGATATTTCCCAGGAAGCAGACATTGTACCCTGGAAGCAGTTATTTTCCTTTTGCAATTCCTACACAGTGCTTTGAAGTTAGAGCTCTGCCAAACAAGAGGATGCTGGATGCTGAATTCCCTATTCCACCAGCTGCAGGAACCTGCAGGGTGGCTGCACCTGCCTCAGTATCTCATTATGGGGGAAGTTTTATTCCACACTCAGCTTTAACACAGGAAATCAGCAACCCCTATTCTGCAAGTATTCCAATGGGCTGCTTGAGTAGCTGGGAGCTTTTATACTCACAGTTTGTGACAAAGAAGTGCTGCACCCTGGCTCCTGTGAACAGAACTCTGGTTCATCCAGAACAGCTTCACTCTTCCAAATGGATTTTTGGGCAGTAAAAAAATTGCAAAGGACCTGCAGCCACTGACTTGGCAGGTTCAGCACTGCATTTTGTGTCTGTGAACAGCTCTGAGCAGCTGGTGCTGAGGCCAAGGTTGGGTTTTGCTTTGGCTTTTCTGTTTATCTATAGCAACTCAAAGTCTCTCCAGCTTCCACCAGACCCATGCTTGGGCCCTTCCAATCTCTGCCTTCCAAGCCTGAAGAAATGTCCCTAAGTTTTGAAACTCTCTCAGTGTGGAGCCAGCCAGGAAGCAAGAATCTCTGGGGTAAAAAGCACAGGAATGGAGCTGCCTTTCACCTGCCAGTGAGGCCAGACAGAAACACACTGTTCTTGACTGCTTGGCTTGATTTCCACCCCCACCCTCAGTGGAGAGCAGTCGCTCTCCCTGCTGATGCAGGACTGAGAATAAGTATAAAACAACATTTCACCCTGAGCCTTGGTGGTTGAGAACAGCAAACCTCTGAAGACCCTTAATATAGCTTTTAGTGCAGAAAACATGAGAAAACCAGGCCAGCTGCTGCATTCACATCTGACTTTCCCTCTTCTCTCCCCTGCACAGCCCAGACCACGCAATGATCAGTGCCAGAAACACGCCAGCAGCTCGGAACACTCACGGTCTGATATGGGAGTCCAGAGGTTAAAATGACTCTTCCTTCCTGTCGAGCAATCTGGAAAAAATGGTAAAAATCCAAATGAGCAGGGGCTGAAGTTATACTGAGTCCAAGCTTCACCTGCAGTCACAGCAGAGAGAAGGTGAACTGGAGGTATCAGGTGCTTTTCTCAGTGCCAGTTCACACCTGGCCAGGAGCTCCAGACAGCGACAACAGCTCAAGGGATGGCTCACCCCTCGCCCCCTCCCTGCCAGTCCCTGCCTCATCTGCCGTGTGCTGGAACAAGCTGCTTGTGCATCTGCACCACACATGACCCAGGGAACCATTCCACCTTGGAACGATCCTATCCAAAACCAATCTTTTATTTTTTTTCCCTTAACTCAGACTATTTCTATTTCCCCAGTGTGGGTCACAAAGAAGGAAACAGTTCTGCTGAACAGAAAAATGAATAAAAATACCTAAGCAAGTAATTCCAGAAAAAAAAGTACCATGAAATGTTTCTGCAAACTTCAAACCATTAACGGAAAATGCTTCATAGAGGAGGAGGGTGTTACTGTCCCAGCTACTCAACACACAGGAACGAAGCACCTTTCCAGGCTGCAGGGAACATCTCCCTTAATCACCTCCTGACCTGCAGTCCTGAGCTTTTATCAGAGGTCTGGTCCTTCAAGTGGAAGGGCTGTGCTGAGTTACCAGGGAGCTCATCCCCCACCCTGCTGACCTTCCCGCGGGATCACAGACACGGCAAATGGGTCAGTGCCAAAAGGAGACCTTAAATCTGGAGCTGCAAGGGTGAAAGTGTGACTGTCCTTCCTTCATGGGACTGAATGACAGCCCTCCCTCCCTCCCAACCCTCACCCTCCTGCAGGAAGGAAAGAGCTTCATGGCTGCAGCAAAGGAGGATTCCAGAGGATTCCCATGTGAACCAGGACTCAGCTCTGATCCTGCTGACAAGAGATCAGTGCTTTGAAGTAGGCACAAGGTTATTTCTCTCCTCTGGCTTGGATTCTGTTGGAAGTCCTCATGTTTTTCACTGACTCCAGATGTGTGTCATGGAGGTCTCTCATCTGGTTCAGAGTTCAGCAGCTCTCTTTGGATCCCTCTCTACCCTTGGCAGGAAGACACATTTGGGATCAGAGTCCTGCTGCACTTCCCAGACAGATGACACCAGAGCACAGACAGGGAACACCAGAAAAACCAACCAAGACTTTTAAGCTCAGTCTTGGGGAGTCATTCTCGTAAGACTCTGGACCTATGGTAACAGGAAACAAGGGGGAGAAGGCTCTGAAGGCCCCGTGCAGGCAACTAAACAACCTACTTTTTTCCTTTTTTCCCCCTTCTGAGCTTTCAGGTATCTGCTTCCCTCCTTTTGTTGTGAAGTCACTCTTTGGCTGACAGTTCTGCACGGAGAAAGCGATTGGCAACAACTTCTAAGCATCTTTCTACAGGCAAAATTACTGGATTTCTTTCAAAATCAACCCTTTCTCTCAGTAAAGGATAAAACCTCTAAGAACAGGAGCCTGGAAAGGCAGCAGAGACTCCCCATGCAGTCCTGCTGCTGAGCAGCCACCACAACACCCTCATGGCATGTTAGTGAGGGAAAGTCTGATGAGGCAATAGCAAAAGGTCACCACAGGGATTTGCTGACAGGGGAAAAGGGATGTGAAATTCCTCCGGACCCATGTTTGCTTCAGGGTGAGTCTGAGGATTTCACAGCTGGAACACTCCATTCTGACTTTTTGCATCCAGGGTTAATTAGTTCAAGCTTGATAAATCCCCTTATCTAAATGGCTCTGCAGAGACAGGCAAAGAACATCAAATAAAAAGGAGAAAAGCAATAACTCTTCCAACATGTTTTTCTGCCTCTGGAACAAAGACTGCGAGAAGCATGCAGAGCCAGAAAAGCCATGTGATAGCACACATCTGACTGAGACCACAGAGGATATGGGCTGGAGAAAAGGGCACAATTCCCTCTCTTCCTCCAAAAGCAACAAGGGAAGGCAGCACTGGGACCATGGGGGAAGTGTGATCAGGGATTCAAACAAGAGGAAAAGAACACCCAGGGCAGCACTTTGGCATGGGTGTCAGGGACCTGTGCTCCAGCCCAAGCGCTGCATAGGGCATTGGCCTCAGTTTCACAATCTATTACAAAGATAATATCAACTTCCTCTGGAAAAGGCTCAGACCTTCTGAATGGAAAGCACTCCCTAATCTGTTGGTATTACTGCTCAGCCCTTAACGTGCCTGGCTGCTCAGCCAGCTTCCATCCTGCAGAAATGAATGAACCCACAGGAATTACTGTCAGAGAGACCTGGAAGGGCAACGACTGAGGAGAGAGGGCAGAGAGAGCCCCTTTGTTTCCACGCCAGCACCAGCAGCAGGATAATTCGTGACAACCTAAAGCATCCTGAACCAAGGCCAAAGGAGGTTCCAAGAAACAGCAGCATAAGGCTGTGGATTTGTAAGTTAAACTTTGCCAAGTCTGTGCAAGACACATTGGGCGATGCCACATGTCCTTGAAGAGCCAAACTGCAGTCCAGGAAAAGCTGTGTCTCCCTTGCAGTGATCCTGAGCCTGGGCCAGAAAGGCCCCACTTCAGACCAAAAGGGACTGGACAGAAAGTGTCTGCCCCAGGATATGTGCTGGGAAAGCACCCAGACAAGGATCTGCTAGAGAAGGGGATCACAAAACCCAATCCAAAGCCAGAGCCCCTCCCTGTAATCCCAGGCTCTTTTAAAACAGTAAACCAAGAGTTTAACAGCTCTGAGCACCCTCAGTCCAGCCCTGCCAGTACTGCAACCCTAAACTTCTCTTCAGTATTCCTGAAAAGTATAAATTGCACAGAGTTATGGCAGGGTTTTGTAACATGGCCTGAAGGGTCACACCAAAACCATCCACCCAGATTTGTTTCTCAGTGCAGACCCATTTATATCAAGGTCTCCAATGAGAGACCTCCTCCTCCTGCTGACCAAACATCAAAAGCCAAGTCTTGATCTTAAAAGCAACACAGTTCTTCATCTGCCCTTCTGTGAATTTAGCTCCCCACCAGACTAAAAAGACCAGCAAACCTGGAGAATGTCATCTACATCAAAAATATGGAAAAAGCCAGTCAAAGCTGAGACAAGATCCGAGATTAGATTCCCCCTTTAGGTGAAGATCTGTTCACTGCAGGATTAAAATCCCCTTTGTGTCACCTGGCTCCAAATCAGTCTAGGGAAATTTAGATCTGGGTGCACAGTGCTCTATCTGACTCCTCAGATCCATTCAGCCTGGGCCTCCTCTCTGACTCGCTGGTTCACCTGGAGTTGTGGAGGGTAGGTGTAACCTTGCCAGGGCATCTTCCACAGCATGGGAGCCTCAGGAAGCCAGTTTTACCTGCCTTCGGGTCATTATCGCACTTCAAAAGATACAAGGTTTGCATTAGTATCAGATTATTCTTAGAGATGAGGATGATTTTGAAGACCAAGAGCAAAGTCCATTAAAAAAATCAAGTAAATCAACCCAGAACTCAACTGAAGCAGCTTTGAGATTCCACTGAGTCTCTTATGCGAAACCTAAGAGACTACTAACATTTTCTTAACAACTTTTGCTCTACCCCTGAGGTACAACATTGCGGGACCTACTGTAGTCACTCAGGCTGGTGGATGATTTAAGGTTGGTATGAGAAGGATTCCACTGCTCTGCCTGATTCTGCAAAATTGCAGAGAAAAGAGGAACATCCACTTTTCCATCTCTTTCCAATTATCTGGAAAACTCAAAAGATAGGTTTAAGATTCTCTGCAAAGAGAAGCTTGCAGAAGACAAGATGGACTCATAGAATAGTTTGGTTTAGAAGGGATCTTTTCAAGGTCATCTTGCTCCAACTCCCCTGCAGTGAGCAGGGACATCTTCAGCTGGGTCAGGCTGCTCAGAGCCTCCATCCAACCCGACCTGGAACATTTCCAGGGATGGGGCACGAAACACCTGGGTAGAAGCACAACAGGCACCGGGCACAATTTTAAGTAAAGAAACTTGTATTAATTGGATCTAACATGTTGCTTATGGGAATAAGTGCAAAGGCCAAGGGTGGATCACCCCAAAACGGCACCTGCACACACAGAACCTGCTGCACCACAGAGATTGAACCTCCACATCCTTTACCCCATGGATTGCCTTGAGCTAGAGCCAGGGTCCCTGGGGAGGAATGGCTGGATGCATGCAGCCTTTCTTCAGAGAGGCCACACTTGGGCCAGTCTGGGCCATGGCCCAAGGTTCTGCTGGAGGACCTGCCTGAGGTACAGGACTGAGCTGTGCTGCCAGGCACAGATGTGGCAGGGTCAGCACAGGGGGGTCCCGCTGGCTCTCAGTGCACAGGCTGCCAATAATGGCAGCTAAAGGAGCTTGTCCAGCACAGCTGGGACTAATTCCACCCCCAGCTGCAGACCTGCTGTGCCACACAGGTGTGTGCACGTGCTATAGCAGGGAGGACAGCAAGGTAATGGGGGAAAAACAGCACAGCCACCCCATTAAGTGAGAGGGCTGGGAAAGGACACCTCCAGGGCTCTTCTGAGAGGCTGTTGCTCATGGACAGGAGCTAAAACTCTTCTGTAAAGACAGCCTCTGAGCTCCATGCCTTTCACACGAGGACAGATTTAACCAGAGACATTTTCAGCATGAGTTTCTACTGTTTTTCCATTTTTAAAGATTTTCTGTATCTGCCTTAGGACAGGTAACTTTAATCAGTCACTTCTCCAGTCAAGTCCTAATTAAATGGCACCATTAAATCACAGACTGCAAGCTGGTAGCATCTCATGGCAGATAAACTGAACCGTAGAATCACAGAATCAGTAAGGCTGGGAAAGACTTCCAAGATCATCCAGTCCAACCGTTAACCCAGCACTGCCAACTCCACCACTAAATCTGGTCAGCCAGAGGGGATCCAGTGGATTGTGGTGCCTGAGGCCCTGCTCTCACACCTCTGCAGATCTGAGGTGCAGATCTGAGGTGCAGATCTGGCTTGATAAAGTCACCATGACATGTCCAAGATAAAACATTTAGTCAATAACAACAGCACAACATGAAGCAGAACACAGGACAAGGGTTTCACATCCATGGGAATGGTGGTTGCCAAACCAATTCCTGACACATGTGCTAGCCTAAACAAACAAATAAATAAAATCCATAACTGCCCAAGCACAGCTGAGGAAGTTTTAAGGCTTTTAAGCTTGATCCCAAATAACAGAGGCTGAAGGACCGGACTCATCTACCCACCAATACCTGAAGCCGCTTTAACAAAGAAAAGGAATGAGAACGAT
This sequence comes from Pomatostomus ruficeps, assembly GCA_013400735.1. NCBI lineage: Eukaryota > Metazoa > Chordata > Aves > Passeriformes > Timaliidae > Pomatostomus > Pomatostomus ruficeps. Next base: position 134,593 of record VYZT01029966.1, on the reverse strand, counting down.
AAGGAGCAAATGCCAGGTGTTGCAGGAGTTCTTGGCACAAGGAGATGTGCAGCATGACTGATAAATCATTTGAGTGAAAAGGCTTTCATGAAGAACAAACACTAACGCTGTACACTCATAGGTGTTCCTGGTGACACCAGATTGAGACTGTATGAGAACTACACCCATAAACCGCCTGTCTTGTACTCAGTGACCAGAACCCAAACCCTCCGCTGGCCTTTGCAATAACATTCCCAAGTTTTTGAGTGTAAGATGGTCAACATTCAACTTTAATTCAATCAGGACCAGCCAGATAGCAAACAGGGTGGGAGGAGTCTATTTTTATCTTTGATTATCCAAGCCCAGATCAAAGGCTCTGCAGTACAGTAACACTCCAAGGGCTTTTGATAGTGAAAGGATGTTTGTCCGGTCACCATAGAGAGAGCAATGTCAAACATCCTGCCCGTAGCACGATAAGGGATTGGGATGAGAAGCGGAGACGGGGATCTGGAGGGAGGCACTGAGAACCAGTTTGTTTAAATGACTTGTGTAAGTTTGGCAGGGAGGAGACATTAATTATTTCTGCAGAAGTTAGAGCCTGCCCCGGATTCAGGCCAAGCAGACATCTGAAGAGGAAACATCCTGCACACCAGGCCGAGTGATTCGTGCACATTTGATAGCACACTCTGTGTGGGCTGGATGTCTCTGCTGACTCCCTCAAAGGCAGGGAGGCCCTGCAGGGAGACCTGGACAAATTAGAGAACTGGGCAATCACCAACCAGATGAAGTTCCACAAGGGAAAGTGCCACATTCTGCACCTGGGACAGGGCAGCGCTGGATGTATGGACAGCTTGGGGAATGAGAGGCTGGAGAGCAGCTCCACGGGAGGGGACCTGGGGGTCCTTGTTGACAGAAAGTTGAATGTGAACCTAAACCACCAAAGGTTGGGTATCAGTTGGGGCTTAGCACAGAGCCAGGACAATCCCAAGTCTGAGAGGGTGAGTTAAATCAGGAATTGTGGATATGACCTGAAATTGGGAGATATAATGGCATGGACCTGTGTCAGGGCAGGCTCAGGCTGGAGAGCAGGGAAAGGTTCTTCCCCCAGAGGGTGCTGGGCACTGCCCAGGCTCCCCAGGGAATGGTCCCGGCCCCGAGGCTGCCAGAGCTCCAGGAGCGTTTGGACAGCGCTGCCAGGGGTGTCCAGGGTGGGGTTGTTGGGGGGTCTATGCAGGGCCAGGAACTGTTCTCAGTGATCCTTGTGGGCCCTTTCCAGCTCAGGAGATTCTGTGACTCTCTGATCTGCACTCTTGGCATAGCAGAAATGTGTCTGAAATGAAGCAGCATTAGGCAGAGGGCCCAGAGGTGTTAAGGGAGCCCAACGCAATACTCATGGGCTCTATGAGGCTCTTCCTTTCCCAAATATGTCACTGCAAGTTGTGGCTGGTCACCTCTGAGCCACCTCACAAGGCCACCCAGGATGTTACATGGCCATTGATTAAGGACATTCTCCCTTCTGTACTGAACAGCCATCTTTGGATTATGGTTCTGCCCAGCTGACCTGGACACAAGACAGACAGGTACCTTCCCTGTAAGCCCAGAGTGGAATGCATTAAAAACCTAAGTGAATGTGGGGTTCCTTTCACTGACTTCTGTCCTGTTGCAAACACACAGCCTCCCCAAAGACACCTGGTCACATCTTTGGGGGTTGGAGATGATATTTAAGGTCCCTTCCAAGCCAAATCATTCTGTGATTCTATGATCTTTACACTCCGCTTGTAATGTTTTCACGACTTGCACTGCCCCAGCTGCCAATGACACAAACAGACACACACAGGAGTGAGACCACAGCAGTCTCTGCTCCCCTCCTGTCTCCTGGAAGTGAAGAACCAAGGCCACATACCACTGTAGGGACCAGCTGATTCCAGCTCGGGGTGACCCAGAGAGCTGGGCCTCAGCACAGCTGTGAGAAGAGGGACCCATGGGGCAGCTCCTGCAGCCTGAGCACCAGTGCAGCTCCCCAGCAAGCAGCACCATGTCACCGTGGAGATGGGAGCTGTGAACTCACCTCAGCAGCTTTCCTGTGGTCATCCTCATTATTCAGAAGCCAGACATCCACACCCAGGCAGCGCAGGTAGCGCCCCAGGCCCTGCAGCATGTTGTCACAGACCACGCTGAACTCCCGGGGGGAGATGGGGGCAGGGGGGCATGAGGGCTCTGTTCTGGGTCCTTGGCATTCCTAGAGAAAGGCAGGAGATCCATAAGGAACAGAAAGCTGATTCCCAGGACATTGGTGTTTTTCCTCCCTGCATTCACCCACCACAGCACTCCAGCTGCCTCCTTCCACCTGTGTCCCCATTTCCCCATGCTCTGCAGCACCTCTAGATCCTCCTCCCCATCCTTTCCACACGGCCATTGCCACCTGGGCAGGAGGCAGAACATGGTGGGGTTGATTCTGAATTCACCATCCTCTCCCTGACCAGCTGGACACCTGACCCAGGGACCTGCAGCCTTTCCCTGGAGAAGTGCTGGCCTGGCCTGCAGTGCTCTGCACACACATTCATCTTCAAGAAGTCACAGAGACATTGTCAAGGCTGTTCCCCTACTGAATTAGTCTGCAATTAATAAACATGTGCCAAAGCTGTGATCTGGAAGAGGGATCTGACAGACAGAGGGAGAAACAGGTAGACAAAGCAACCACGTCAGCTGTTATCTTTGGAAGGTTAAAAATAGGCAGTGCCTGAATTCTGTTTGATTTTGAATGTCTGCTGCTGGGGGAGTTCCTGCACTCAGAGGACTTTGGTGCTGGAAGGCTCCCAGAAGTACAATAGCTAAATTCATGGAGAAGGGAAGTCATTAAGGAACTTCCAGTGTCCAGCTTTTGACTCCAGGAACTCAAATCAGCTGGGATGACTGAAGGACATCACCAGCAGCTCTGCAGGGAGCCAGCACTGCAGATCAGCTCTGCAGGAGCCGAGCCCACACTGGGAATGCTGTGGCACGCCAGGCAGCTCCACCTGGGCTCACCATGGGAACCAGCTCAGGTCCAGGAGCTCCACTGGTGTGATGCTGCAGCTCCCAGCAGCCAGTCCCTGCGCCCAGGGCTCTGCGGCACTGGGCAGACTGGGCTGTCACCAGCTCCTGCAGGACCCCGGTGGATGCTCTGTGACACCAGAGCATGGTGACAAGGGATGGAGCTGCCCTCTGAAGCTGAGGCAGTTGGCAGATGCTACCCCTGGCTGCTGCTGCTGTTCAGACAGATGTGCAGGAGCAGCAGCTGGCTCTCAGCCGGTGTTTATCCAGTGGCCAGGACTGTCACACAGAGCTTTTTTCTCACGTTTCATGCCAGCAGAGAGCAGAAAGCTTATAAAGGAGAAAAGAGTCATTAGCCCCACTTCAGATAGTGGACCAGGAAACACTGGGAAAGAGAGCTTGGAGTCCTGCAGGATGCAGAGTCAGGAGAAGCCTCCTTTTTTTAGGGTCCCAGTCCAGGTTTTACCAACTGCCTCTCATCTGATGAATTTGACAGTCCAGAACACAAAGATGAGCTGTGGGTTTCTAGGGTGGTTGAAGCCTGAAATGCTCACTTTTCCCACCTCTGCAGCAGCCACCCAGCCCTGCTGTAACACTCAACATTCCCATGAATGCAGTGCTCAGGAACTACTGAGCAGCTCCATTTTCCTGCCTTCCGGAGGCGGAGGGATGCTGTCCATTTACACAGAGGTGGACACAGTCAGCAGATCTCACCCCAGCTATGGAAGGGGGCTCTGACTTCAGGAGCTCAGCACACACTTGGAGCCCCTCAGTTACGCACAGTGAGTCTTCTCAGGCAATAACAAAATGGAATTTCTGCTAAGGTTTCCAAAGGTGCACTGAATGGCCACTGAATGGCTCCATTTTAAATGTAAAACGATTACTGAAAGGGACCATTCCAAGATACTTAAGCAGAGCTGCACAGCTTCGGTGGAGTTTTAAGGCTCTCCCACAACACAAAGTTCTGGGAGAGGCCACTTATGGAATGTGGTGGTGGGCAGGGAGGCAGAGACAAGCCTTCAGCAGAAAGGCATTTTTGATGGATCATTTGCTTTTAACTTTGCAGACTTCTGCTCCAGACACAATAAAGGAGATATTCCCAGTGTGAAAGCAAGGTGTGGAAGTTCAGTAAGAAGCAAAAGTAAGGAAGTCAGAGTCTTGAAACCTTGGCCACAGAATCCAAACCCACAGCACTGAGGATATGTGGAAGGAGCATTTCCACCAGCCAGGCTCACTGGGCTCAGCACACAGATCAGCCCCCACACTGTGCAAAGACAAGTGAACCTCAAGGGGCAGGGAAGGCTGAACCAGGCAGGCCAAGGAGGGAGCACAGTGTCCCAGGAGGGAGGGATGGGTGAGGAGGATGTTTGCTGCAACATCCTGAGAACTGCCATGCACAGCTGATGGTGTGACTGAACAGCAGCATGTGATTTGCAGGGGTCTTGAGCAACAAGCAGCTCTTTGAAGATGTTTACAAACCTGTCCAGAAGGTGATGGTGCTTCTTGTTTATTCAGCTGCTTCTTTGCCCTGGGTTTTTTGCTCTGTTTTCCCATCAGATTTTCTGTCAGGTCTGGACCCAGACTGAAGCTCTTGGGGTCCTTGCAGAGTCTTTCATAGATCTCCAGCAAACAGTAGGCATCTGAGGCTGCAGGGGAGAATGGGAGTCTCAGCTCATGTCAGTCTCATTCAAAAGTAAACCAGAGGCTTTCCTGACATAAGGACAAGCCCCCACCTTTGTAAAAGCCATTGTGAACAACTGTGAAGCTGCAGCTTCTCAGGTCATACCCTCAGCTCCAGTTCCGACTCACTGAACACACAGCTGGACCCATGGTCACGGAGAACTCAGACCATGGTCAGGCAGAACTCCTGAAGGGACACGCTCTGCCATCTCCACTCTGCCCCAACGCAAACTGCAGCGTGGCTCTACCAACCACCACCAGGTAGCTCCAGCCAGCTCCTGCTCCTCACCGTTGTCCCGAGCCTGCCCACAGCTCCTTATCACACCTCCTGATGGGAAGGGAGCTTCCCCAGGAGCTGCAAATACCTCAGCAGGTACTGCCCGAGCTCTTTGCAATCACCTGCCCACACTCACTGCTGTGTGCTCCTGCTCCCTGCAACGGGAACAGGAGAACTCTCCCAGCCAGTCTGACAAGTCCCAGTGATTAACTTTTGTGGGAACTGTGTCAGCTTCAAGGATAGTTGAATTTAACAAAGGGCTGGTTTGCATCAGCAGACTGTCCTTTGATGCGCCAGGAAAAGATTTAGACCCAGACTTCTGACTCTGGGGTAATCAGCAATAAACTCCATGGGTCCCTCCATAGCCCTGAGTCTGTGCTGCAGTTTCTGACACCACATCTGCCCATTTCAAACCCGGCTTTAACAAGCACTTCACTGTGACAAATGAACACAGCATTTGTTTCCCAGGAAGGCTGTGAAATGAGGCAGAAGGAAGTGGACTTTCCTCCTTTCAGTTACAGAGAGGAGTTTCCACTGAGGTGATGTTTCATCAGACAAAATCTGCAAAGCACAGGAATTCCTTCATAAGGGAAATAATGAATCACTGGACGGTTTAAACTTCAACCATTAAAGTAATGTCCGCAAAAGGACAAACAAAACATATGCTGACTCCTCTGAACAGGAACTAATCTGCAAAGCCATTTTCTTCCTCTGCCAGTTAAGGACTCCAGGGGACAGAGCAGCCAAACGCAGCCCGCCCTGGGCACCTGCAGCGCCCGGCCAGGGCCCAGACCTGCATAGAGGATCTGCTTCTCCCGGAGGGGCCGTTTCTCCCAGTTCGACAGCTGCTCTGTTTTATCCAGAGGCTTCCCCAGCACATGTTGCACCAGGAGGCTGAGTCCCTTCTCCGGCTGCCTGACCCCTCTGTCTTCGTGGCTGCACTCCGGGGACTGTCTATCGACCTTCCGTCCGTCCTTCCTCCACTGCAGCTGAGGGAAACAAACAGATACAAACCACCTGCTTATAAAGCAGCTCAAACCACCTCCTGTCCCAGCTGGTGGGCCCAGGCACAGCCCTATCACTGTCATCTCTTGCCTGGCATACTGAACCCCAGACCTCAGACAAGGGCTGGGGTGGCATGAGATAAATACGGTGTCGGGTTATTTGTTTAACAAACACACTTGCTGGAGAGAAATCTGTTTCATAGCCAAGGAAGGAAAAAAAAAAGGGCATTCTTGTAGAGCAGTGCACCAGAGCAGCTGGGCTGGGAGAAGGCTCCTGAGGGGTCTGCAGGGTGCTCACCATGCTGGAGGCTGCTGGGCATCTGCTCAGTAAAGGACCAGCAGTGGCAGTTCAGCACCTTTCTCCTCCTAGTGCCAGTGGGAAAAGGCATCCTGTGACACCCTGGGCAGCAGCCCTTTCTGCAGCTGCTGTTTCTCAGGTTAAACTGAGGCAATGGCTGTTGGCAGCTACATCAGCCCCTGCAGCACTTCCCAAGTTAAGATATCAATCCCAAAGATCTGCTTCTCCCCAACCCACAGCCTCAAACACACTCGGTACATTTTACCCATTAAAATGGTTGTGCTTAACATTTCTGCAGACTGCTGAAAGCTCCTGTCTGCAAACCCAGGGACAGGTGGGCTTCAGCTGACCAGAGATTCCTGTACTGAGCCCACCAGTAGCCTTCCTAGGAACACCAGAGTTCTGCACAAATTGTTAACTCTATCACATCTGCTTCAATGTGTGCATGGCCTTGGAGCAGCAGAATTTCTACAAGAACTTACTCTTCCTAAGTATAACCTGGGCTCAGAAACCTTGTCCTGGCTGAATGGGGCTGGGTCTCCCAGAGCTTTTCACAGTTTTTATAAAGGCTATGAAAAAGCTGTCAATATCATAAGCTGTAACTTTGTAGTTGATGAAAACAAAATACTTCTGTCTTCCTTTATAGGATCCCAACACTTCAAACCCTCTGGAGGAAATGGTCTGTTCACTCATGCAGCCATCTCCCTGCCAATCCAGCATGCAAACAGACAGTGCCGTGGATTCAGGACAGTTATCCACCAGCACTTGCAGGAGTCACCATTTCCCGCATCTTCATGTGTTTTTCCTTACTTGTTTGTCCACTGCAAGAAGATCCACCACACCTTGCATTTGCTTCTCCGTGTCTTTCAGAGCAGAACATGTGGCTGCAAGGCTGCTGAGGTCTCCAGACATCCCATAACCTGGAGACAAAAAAAAGGTAGGAAAACTCAAATCAGGGTTAATGCACTGCAGCTGCTTCCTTTCTGTATTTCTGTCATTCCCAGTTACACTGGTCACTGCTTCCTGGCCTGGCAGTGCCTGAACACCCAGGGCTACAAAAGGTGCTTCCATGGCAAGCGGATTTATGGAATGACAATGCCAAGAGGATCTAGGATGGACAAAGATAACCGAACAGGCTGTGTGAAGCCCCGAGGTGGGGAGCAGAGTGTGTTACCTAGTTTAGTGATGGCTGCGTCTGAATAGAGCATCTGGATGAAACGGGGAAGCTTCTCCTTGTCCCCCTCGGCCTCAGCTTGCTTGAGGAGCTGGGGCAAATCCAACAGGAACACCTCGTCCTTCAGTGCGAGTTGCAGGAGGGCCACATGGGGCTTCCCCACCATGCCAAAGGGAGGCTTCCACTCCATGTCCACACCAACGACCTGCCCAGGCTGCAACAAGACACGTTCTGCACTCAGAGCCTGGAGAGTCCGCCCAGGACGCAGCATTTCCTTCCCAGCACCTGCAGCTCTCTGTGCAAGCTGCCACAGACACAGGTAACTCTCACAGTACCTGTGTCACCCATGGGAACAGCTCCTAACACCTTCCCCAAACCAGACAAGCCCAAAGGAGCAGCTGCCCTTGGCTTGGGGAGGTGGACACTGGATGGCAGTGGCCACATCCAGCCCTGTGCACCAGCCTGGCATGGAGTTCCAGCTCCCTGGCCCTGCCAGGCCAATCCAGGTAACGCTCACCTGCAGCACCTTCTCCCAGCACTGCAGCGTCTCCTCCCACGTCTGCAGAAAGTGAATATTTTCCCGTGGAATAGGAAGCTGGTAATAGTCCTTCTTCTTACTGTCCTCATAATTATCTGCTTTTGTGACCTCTTCTACCCTGCACAGAATCAGATGCAACAGTTTTAAGCAATGTAATAGGAGGAAATCCTGGATTGGAGCAAGAGGGGAGGTCTTGTTCCCCTTATTCCACCCTGATCCTCTCTTTCCCCATGACACTCAGCTCTTTCTCAGAGAAAAGAAGCTAGTGAAAAAGATCCAGCTCCCTTGGACAGAGCACACATTTCGGGATAGTCTCTTTCCCATAGAGACTTGAAATGGTTCATTATTTGGGAAACTATTTACTAACCTTATGTTTGGGAGGCTGTGTGACCAATTTTGCAGCTCTCCCTGCACAAACACTCTTTCCTGTGGGTTTGTGTGGGTGGGGAAGTCAATATTTGTGTAAAATATTTAATGAAGGTGTGCAGCCTCAGGTCTCCAGGAATATTCTCACCTGCAAAGCCCAGGAGCCCCATGTGGTGTGAACAGAGACAGATGATGTCATTTATATGCTGGTGCCACCTTGTTCTGTGCAGTGTGAACTCCCTCTGGGAACCTGGGGCTTTGTTACTCAACAGGCAAGGCAGCCAGACTGTTTTATGGGGTTCCATGGCTCTGCTGGCTTTACAGCAGCTACCACCGCAGGTATCATGACTACACGAGTAAACTGCAGTACAAAGGGGTTTATTCTGTCCCAGCTCCTCATGCAGGGCAGAGCACACCCTCACCTGCCTTCCCTCCACAGCACAGAGCTGTAGTGATGGGTTTTATCTCTGGACGCACAGTCTGTGGCTCAGCCATACTCCTGTAATCACCCCTTTGTGTTTTGAGGGCTTATCCCTCACGGAAAAACCTCCTGGCTCCCAAGTGGGGGCTGTTGTGGCTTCAGGAGGGTGGAGGAGGAGGAGGAGGAGGAGGAGAACGAGAGGGAAGAGGATGCTGAAGGTACTGTCTCTCAGCTTGCACAAAGCTCTCAGTGCTTGCCTCTTGGGAGCGGTCAGGATTTTCCCATAAACATTCCTCTAACCCAAGCTCCCTTCTGAACCAGAAACACCCATCTTCATGCTAAAAAACCCCAACACATTTCACCAGTAAGGGTAAGAGAGAGACATCTGAAAGGTGATGCCAAATCCAGTCAAGCACAACACCCTGGAATAAGGTGACTGATGTGTTCAACAAGGGAAGAGCCCTAAGGAACCCACTCTCTCCTGTGTTCCAAAAAGCCTTGGCTCTAGCTGGAAACACAGGATGGCTCCTGGAATGACAGCAAAGCTCTGAGCTCTGCTGCACTGCAACCACAGCCCACAGCTCCTGCCTTTGCCTGGAGCACTCAGGGACCAGTCCCCTCCCCTGCACAGAATCCAGCTGGATGAATTTCTGCACATGAATGAGTAGAGACCAGCATGGTGGCTGTGCAATGACTGACCCCAAGGGCTGTGGTAGCCTGCAGCCCTACAGGGGCTTGCTCAGGAACAGGAGTGGGCACAGTTCCAGGCTGGGTACGGATGGGACTCATCCATCTCCTGATCTCCTCCAAGTCCTGGGTGAGATCCCAACAGGACCCTCACGCAGTATCTGCTGCAAGCTCTGCAGGTTCCTCAGGACTTTTAGTAGCCTGCATATCCACAGGCCTTTCTGCGGGGAAAAAAGCGTCTGAAAAAGGCTGGCAAACATGTCTGACTGAAGAACTTGCTTAAATGTAGAATTAGAGAATCATAGAATGGACCTCAGAGATCACCCAGTTCCACCTCCTTGCCATGGGCAGGGACACCTCCCACTAGAGCAGGTTCCTCAGGGACCCATCCAACCTGGCCTTGGACACTTCCGGGGATGGGGCAGCCACAGCTTCTCTGGGAACATCTCATGGACACCGTCAGTGAAGCAGGGCACACCCACCACTGCTCTTGGGAGTGTAACAATGAATTTCTGGGCTCAAAAAATCATTTCCATTGAGTCACTTCTTCACACAGGGCCTGTCCCTCCCAGTCAGCACAGCTGGGCAGCTGCTAGGGACACTGCTCCAGGAAGGGCATTGTCCTGGGCCACTTTCTCAGGGAGACACAGCACTGAATACTCAGAACCAGAATTCCAAGGCCCTGGCATTCCTCCAGATCCAGCTGCCGCGGGGATCACACAGCTCCCAGCACTTTAGAGGGCTGGAAGAACCTTCCTAAGTCTTGTCCTCTTGTCAACTTGGCCCAGCTTTGTCTACACACAGAATGGGATCTGCCACCCTTGTCCCTCCATACTCCCCCTCTGTCCCTCCTACTCCAGAAGGGTCACAGAGATCCTTAACTGGGGCTATTTGCACAGTTCCGAGCACCTGAAATCAAGGAGTTGTAAGAACCCTTCTTAATACAAGGAGTTTTCAGCTCTTTTGAACCTCTGCCCTTGCACTCCTGTTCCAGGGCCTGAAAGAGGACGGAGCTGCCATGGGGGAGGAACTGTGGCTACTGCACACTGATCTGCTGCACATAACATGGGGGTCCCAGAGCAGGAGGGGAACATGGTTCTGAAATTGCACCAGAGGGAGAAAAGGGGACAGACACTAATTAGGGGGCTAAAGGCTTCTTAAGCTTACTTGGTAAATTTGTACCAGAGAGTCCAGTTTTATCTCAAATTCAGTTAATAGGTTTCTTTGGGGATCTGAACCCAAATGTCAAAAATTCGCAATACTTCTGAAAGCTTTGTATGAGGCCAACATTACAGACTAGGAAGAAAAATGGCTTATGAACTGTAAAAGGAGGAAGAAAATAAATACAATTATAAAAATCTAAGGAACTTTACAAGCAGTTTCTTGGTCATAAGCCTCTTAAAAGGCATGAAACCAGGTTAGAGTCCAGTGGGGGTGTAAAGCATATGGAAAGCTTTGACAAGATGTGCAATCACCGCAGTAAAATATCTGAATATTTGCACTGTTGATCTGGCAGAGGAGGTGTAAGAACCCCCAGCAGCACGAAGCAATCTCACCGAGCTTCTGGATACTCAGGATGAGTTTAAAATGCCCCTTTCACAGACATGTCCAGGCTCATGACAAACAAATGCAGCGTGTGCAGGGTCACAACGGGATCTGAGTACAAGGAGGAAGCCTTTGCAAACGTTTGTGCCCAAGCATGCCTCGTGGCAGGCAATTTTAAGCCAACATACAGTCTTTGTCTGACAAATAAGGCAACAAACAGGGCATTTACCTGTCCTGGACGTGCAGCTTCTGCAGCTCCTCAGCCACAGCACGAGGCAGCATCTCGGGGGGCACCCGGCAGTGCCGTGCCCAGCGCGCCACCCCACACGCGTCACAGTGATGGAGCAGCGACTGCACCAGGTGTCCTTGGAGCCATTGGTTCTCCCCAACTGTGCTCTGCAAGGGGAAGGGGGAGGGCAGACTGTCAGTGCAACTTCCATCATGGCTGCTTCTCCCCTTCCCAGGGGGCATCCGCATTGTAAAATCCTCATTCCTTATATCTAGTCTGAATCTCACCTATTTTAGTTCAAAACCATCAGCTCTTGTTCTGTTGCAACAGGTCCCACTAAACATTTTTTTATTTGCCCCCTTTAAATACTGGAAGGTCTCCTTGGAGTATTCTCCAGGCTGAGCACCCTCGGATCTCCCAGCCTGTCTCCAGAGCAGAAGGACGCCAGACCCTGGAGCGTGTTCTTGGGATGGCTTTCCTACGACAGACATTCCCTGTCTCTCCAGGGCAGATGGTGGCGTGGGGTCCCCTCCATCCCTGGAAGTATTTGCACGGATTATTGGGATTGCCAGTCATGCACAGGTGACAGGGAGGGCACATCAGCAAAGCTTTCCTGAGTGGGGTCCAAAGCCAGGAAAAGGCTGACATTCCCTGTCCACCCCCTGCTGTGGCATGGGGGCTCCAGAAGCCTCCCGAGCCCCAGGCACAGCCGCGGGTGGAGCCCAGGCTGGCAGCGGTGTCACCCTCACTGGCATTCAGCTGTATGGAATGAGCTGTGTGGGTCCCACATCCAGGGGGGCTGAGCCAGGATTGCATGGAGGATTTCTTCCCTTTGTGTCTGTTCGAGGCCCCTGTGAGGGTGAGAACTTGATCACTGCTCTGGAACAAACACACTCTCAGGTGTCACTGTGTCACTCCCTGTCTTTGCACCTGCAAATAGCGAGGGCGCTTTAGGACATTCCCTGCTCCCAGCTGTTCCCCGGAGGAAGGGACGGTGCCTTGGCACACAGCAGAGCCTGGGGCACTGGTACGAGCTCACACTGCCTGCGGTTTAACCCCAAACCCCAGCTGTGGCCCGAGCATGGCACAGTGCCCACCCCGGCAGGGGCGAGCAGCCACTTGCAGGGGACAGTGACACTCCCCACAGTGGCAGCTGGATGCACCAGAGCTCTCCTGCCTTGGCCCCTGTGTAAGGGGAAATACAGAGTAACACCGATGGTCACACCAGCTCCACGGGGTGGGAGCTCCCCCTCCTCCTCCCCAGGCAGCCCACAAGTGCTGCAAACACCCCGAGCCCCAACAGACACGTAGCAACTGCTCCACTCTGACCTACTCATGGATCTGCCCTTGAGGTTAATATTGCCAAGAAAACTGCTGAAAGAAGCTGACACCCTACATGGTGGCCCAGGACCTGTAGCTCTAGGATTGGCACCACAAAGGAGAGTTTCAGAGGAGTGAAATGCTCAGATCTTCACTGAAAGTCCATCCCCACCCTACCCACGCTGCTGCCATCTGCCCTCGCTGCCCACCAGCACTGCCCAAGGGCCCGAGCCTGCTCCCAGGGACGGCAGCACCTTGCTCCCTTTGCCCAGCATGTAGGAACAGCTCCCAGCTGGGTGGGAGGCTGTGGCCATGGGGCCTCATTCCTCACATTCCTTCAGTAACTAAAAGGTGAGAATTTGTCTTCAAAGCAGATGCAGAGATCAGGAAACGAATCTGTAGATGGCCCCGAGGTAGAAAGGAAGGGAAACAGAAAGCCAAGGAGAAAAAAGAACGACCCCTGCCCAGAGGGGCAGGAGGGGCAGAGGCTCCGAGCAGCTTGGAGGGATCTGGCACCCCAGGCAGCACCAGCCTGCTCACAAAACTGTTGCCTCAGCGCGATGTCTGCACCCTGTGAGTGCCAAATGCCAAACTACGGCTCTTCTCATGGGTATGTGGAGGAACAGTTTCACTGCTATTCCCAAGGGGCTGGGGGCACAGCAGGAGTCAGAGTCAGCAGGATGGGGTCCAGCACCTCCCCAGGGGCTCAGGTGCAGGAGGGAAGCGAGGAAAGGGGCAGGGCAGGAGAAGGACAGGACACGTCCTCCTGCTCATGCTTCTTGCCCTCAACATTTCCCCTGCCCGTGCCAGTCCTGGCCTTTGTGCCTCTCTCTCCTCTCTGTCTTCTGTAACTGAGCTCAGCCAAGCACTGAACACGTGAAGAGGAGCTGAGTTAAGCCCTCCTGCACATCTGCCAAGCCACTTCTCAGAGTCCTTCCCAAAAAGAACATATTTTCTTACTCACATTGCAGAGCAATTCCCTCTTCTTGCTCCCCCTGTGCCCATCCTATTGTCTTCCTGCCTTTTTTTCTAAAACACAAACTCTTTGGGGTTGGAGCTCTCTTCAGTTCACCCTGAGTCAATTCTTAATAAATCTCATTGTGGCAGCTTTATTTCTGGAAATAATGAGGTGCAGATTTTTTTTATATTATTTTAATGATAACAGATTTCTTCTTTCAACCACAAAAAACAATTCTGTAAAAAAGGTTAATCTCTCCAGAGATATCCCATCTTGCATTCTGAAACAGAAAATAGCTTTGTTTGTCTTTTTACTGAAAAAAGAAAAAACCCAACATTGCTCTAAAGGGGAAAGGCTTCCACCGCAACAACTCTGCAAGAGGCAAGAATGTGGAAACTTTGGCCCCAGAAGATGTGGGCACAGATGCAGAGAGCAATGTTTCACCAGGGGTGACATTTCATGGGCTTTGCTGTCAGTAAATGAACACTTCTTAAGAGGAAACTGGCACGGTTGTTCTGATCAACATCAGCGACACCTCCGAGCAGGAAAAGATTCTGTAGACCATGACGCTTGTTTACATCCCTCTTGGAATTCTGGACATATCATACATTCTTTAATCCATAGGAGCACACAAACCCCTGACACCAACAATAATCCATGATTAAAGCTCTCCACAGCGACGGCTGCAGATTTCCTACCCGTAAATTCTGTTCTCACCGCCAAGGCTTCACAAAGCTCACACCAACCACGCAGGGCAAGCTCAGCAATGTCCTGACAATTTCTCCATTGGTACCAATAATTTTGAAACCAAATATCCAATATCTCCCTTGGAAGTCACCCTACCCAACCCTAGATGAGTTTTATCTGTATGTGTTTAGCTGCATTTCAGTCCCTTCCAATTCTGTCCTTTGCCTCAACATCTTTTCCCAAAGAGGGACGTTATTCACACCACTGACACTGGCTATTTGCAGAGTCAGATTTTAATTTAACTTTTGAATGTCTTGGCCAATTTCCCCTGTTTTCAAGTGCTTCCAGAATCAACAAAAACCCCTCCTGCTAGTGTAGAGAAAATGTCAAGGAGAATATTTTAGAGACAGCAATTTTAAAAGGGGAAAAAAAACCCCAGACTTGAAAAGGACAAACCCTGGTCAGCAGTGGAGGGCACCAACAGCATTGCTGAATTCCCTGTGGTGTGCAGGTACAGATACCTGTGCTGAAACACACCCTGAACATCCCACTGTGGTACTGTCACTGCTACTTCATTGTATTTGTGCTTGAGGTTTCTGTTTCAAAGTTTCCATCATTTGTGCCGCTTGGGGAGATGCTGCAGCGTCACCATCAGGTGTCATTGAAGGGAACTCCCTGGAGCACAAGGTTAGAGCTGGCACCTCACAGCTGGCTCAGACCAGGGCCACAGCCTGTTCCCTAAGAGGAGGGCGATCCTGGCTTCTGGGCAGCCTACACAGATCCTGGAATCCCAGACTGGTTTGGATTGGAAGGGACATTAAAGCCCATCCAGTCCCACCTCCTGCCATGGGAAGGGACACCTCCCACTGTCCCAGGCACCAGCCCCAATGTCCAGCCTGGCCTTGGGCACTGCCAGGGATCCAGGGGCAGCCACAGCTTCACTGGGCACCCTGAGTCAGGGCCTGCCCACCCTCCCAGGGAAGGATTTCTCCCTAATGCCTAATCTAATCCTACCCTCCTTCAGCTTAGGATCATTCCTCCTTGTCCTGTCACTGGCCACAATAAGGTCTCCCTGGAGCCTTCTCTTCTTTGGGCTTAACACCCCCAGCTCTCCCAGCCTGTCTCCAGAGCAGAGGGGCTCCAGACTATCTTTGTGGCCTCCTCTGGACTCTCCAACAGGTCAATCAATGCCTTTGTGGTGCTGAGTACCCCACAGCTGGACCCAGGTGGGGTCTCACAAGGGCAGGGTAGAGAGGGGAAATCCTCTCCCTTGGATAAAAGATGCCAACTATCTCCCCACTCCCTTCTGAGCAAGGTTTGCTGTGAAAGCAGCAGTCACTCAACCACAGCCACTGCCCACAGCCAGAGCCTGAGAACACCCAGAGAACACGCTGAGAATACCCAGAGAACATGCTGAGAACATCTGGAGAACACCCTGAGAACACACCGAGAACACACAGAGAACACGCTGAGGACACGCTGAGGACACCCTGAGGACATGCTGAGGACACGCTGAGGACACGCTGCTTTCTCATCACTCAAGCCACTCTCCGGCTCACAGGCTCTGGGCACTCAGATGCACCAGCTCAGGAACTGGAGAAGAACAAAACCGGCTCCACTCAGACAGTGATCAGCGCCTCACTGCCCGGGCCATGCTCCGTGCTCGGGAGCCATTTCCACATCGGTGCCGGGGAACTGGGCTTGATCCTCCTTCAGCAAAGCTCTGGCGCTGCGGCTCCCTGGGGCAAGTTCACACTGCTGCTCCTGCTTTATGAACCAGGACACTTCCCAGCCTCCCAACGCCTCTTCCAAAAGGCAGTTCAGAGGAGCCTAACTTAGGATATCACTGGGAGGGATCAAGGCAAAGGCAGCTCTTAAAGTCAGCTTGCCACTGTAGGGCTCCTGACTGAGCTGATTGTGCTGGGCAACCTGGAGGAAGTTGTGGGTTTGTGGTGAGCAGCTGAACAATACTGTGTGGCAGGACACATCTGCTCCATGTGTCTGTGTGTCTCGCACAACCACGGCCAAGGGGCAGCCAGGAGCGTCACCCCACACAGCCTGTCTGGGAAAGCTCACCCCCACTGGGGCTTTAGAGGTCCCTTCCAACCCAAACTACTCTGTGATTCCAGATGGTCAGCGAGTCGGAGCACATGGAGAGGCTGAGGGAGCAGGGCTTGTTCAGGGCAGGGAAGGCCAGCTGGGGGTTGTAGGGGAATATAATCCCCTCTTCAAGTTTATCAGGGGGACCATAGAGAAGATGGAGTCAGATCCTCCCAGGAATTCCAGCCAGGCTGAAAAGTAAAACAAAAGGGACAGTGAGAGTGGCTAAACGCTGAAACAGGCCCAGAGGGGCAGTGGAACCAGGCAGGGCACAGCAACACCTTGTCCCACGACGCTGGCCCTGCTCTGAGCAAGAGGGCAGAGAAGAGCTTTGCAGAGAAGAGCTAATTTCAAACTGAAACGAGGCTCTGATGGTGTGATTAGCAGTGCCCTGCATTCCCCAGGCTCATCTCCACACAGACAGGTGGCTTCTTGCAGCAATGTCTGCTTTCAAGTCCCAAGCACCTCCCGGGCGAAGAACACCCAGGATCTCATTTACCCAGAATACAAGATGGTCCTGATCATGCTCAACAATCCTACACAGAGATCCAAATACATTTCCTGCATTGGGATTCCTTCCAAAGTTTTGTCAGGCAGTCCCTGAGGGAAGTAATTAATTTTCAACAGATGAAGTCATCATGTCTCCAAAATCTGCTCCTGCTGCCACAGATGTGAGCAGGTACAGAGGGAAAGAACCAACACAGCTTTCAAAGGCAGATCTGGAGAGAGAGTATTTTCAAAGAGATTGAGACATTTCCCTCAGCACATTGTTGGACATCCTTCCTGGGCCTCTACGCAGCTCACAGAGCCACAGATGAACCTGCTGCTGGCAGCAGCCCCACGGCACAGGGCATGGACACTTCCCTCCACAGAGATGAAAGGCTCCAGCCAGCATGTTCCACTGAAATGAATCTGGCATGATCATTCCCAGATTTCACCTCAGTAGCTTCACTAGTGGATATCAATGTTTCTTGGCTGGACAAAGCACAAACCCAAACAGAAATGGAGGACCATGGAATGTCCTGAGCTGGGGGGAACCCACAAGGACCAGAGAGTCCAACCCCTGGCCCTGCACAGACACCCCAATAATCCCCCCTTTGCATCCCTGGCAGCGCTGTCCAAACGCTCCTGGAGCTCTGGCAGCCTCGGGGCCGGGACCATTCCCTGGGGAGCCTGGGCAGTGCCCACACCACGGCAGAAGAAACTTTTCCTGATATGCAGCCAAAACCTCCCCAACAGATATTTACCAGGTTTAAGAGTGAAGATGCAATACTCTGCAAGGACATTGCTCCCACATGCCCAAGGAACCACCCGACACAGAATCCCCTGGACACTTCAGAACAGGCTTTTTGATAAACAGGGCACCATGGTACATCTGTGAGATAGCAAAGCTCATCCTGCTGCTGGATCCCACTCCCCACTGACTGAAAATGCTGTCCTAAAAAATTAGCTTTTACTGCCCAGTTGGCCACTGCTGCTGCCCAGAAGGTTTTAGGAAGGGATCTTGTCCCATTGCTCCTGTCACTGCAGACTTCAGACACATCCCCAGAGCAAGGCAGCCTGGGGCCATGCTGGGTCAGTCAGCAGTGCCACTTGTCTTCAGACCACTGATCAATTCCTGGTCTTGTTCAGCAGTGTCAGCATGGCCTAACACTGTGGGGACTTTCCCAGATCAGAACCTCTTATTTTAACCCACAATTAACTCACTTTCCTCAATTACATCCCACAGCTCCAGGTATGCTGATACACACAATCCCAATCCACCTGCAATACTTGCTCTCCCCTCCACTTAGCTGGTCAGGGCATGGCACAGGTGCAGCTCTGCAATGAGCTGTAGTGTCAGACTAACCCCATGAAAATAACCTTGGTTGAAGAGAAAAGTAACTGTATGACATCTGTAAAGCCCCAAAAATACAGCTCCATAGCAAATAGACTCAGGTAACGCTACCCTACTTGCTTTTTCAGATATTATTTCTTTTTCCTTCTCTTCTGTGTGAAGTCTGTCCTGAGGGTCTGTGCTTCCTCCCAAAATCCCTTTCTCACAACCACTGCACAGGCACCTTCTGAATTCCAACCTAACCCTGGCCCCAGAGCTGTTGAATATTATTCATCCTGGGGATCAGCAAAGGACCAAGGACTTGGTTTGAATACATAAGCCATAGATTTTTGATATGCTTCCAGATTTCTCACACCTCGGTCCCACGATGGCAGACTGCAGATATTTTCTGGGAGCACTCCAGCGCTTGGCAAGACTGAAGATGAATGAAGATGGGGAAATTGGCCAAACTCTTTCAGAGCACAATAGTGTGTTACTTATCACAGTAGGTGCTTTGTCTAAGCCCAATGACACAGAGCATTGAAGACAAACTGGCAACCCTTATCTTTCCAGTGTATTTTGAAGTAGCGTTGATCTCCCTGCCTTTTGTCATCATGTCACACACACACACACACACACACACACACACACACACGAACAAAGTGTCACGGGGCCACTGGCAAATCCTGCTCTCCAGTTTAAGGAAGAGGAGGTTCCCACCGTGTACTGACTGGGTGACCTGCACTGCTGCTGAGCCTCACTGAGCCTGCGCCTCCTGTGACCAAACACCATTTCTCTGGTCTCCCCAGCCTCAGAAGCTTTATACAATCCAGGCACTTCCATGAATGTCCTACAAAAGTCACCATCCCAGAACTCTACTCTGGTTTGTATCCCGGAGCATGGACGCCTGCGCAAGGAAAATACAGCTCCCTGCTAAGCTCTGGGGCTGCCTGACAGGTGACTATCCCACCTGAGCATTCCAAACTGCAGCTTAGCGGGACCGTGAGACACCGTTCTGCGCTACAGGATCGGGCTGCGGGAATTCCACAGAGCGAGGAATTTCACGTGCCCCCAGAGCTGGGCCCACTGTGGGGACAGGGACAGAGCCCTAAGCTCCACGTCCCCACGGGGCTGCCAGAGCTGCAGGTGTGTGAAGGAGTGAAGCCACTGCCTCTGTGCTCCTGCTGGGACCTGGCCTCCCAGGGTGATACCTCATCCGTTCTCGGGATGCGCTGAAGCCCCTCCAAGGCCTTCCCAGCAGCTTTGGATGACCCTGGCATTAACCCTAACGAGCTAAACTGGCATGCAGTTAACCCAATACCTCCACTAAATGTTCCCATACCCAGTCACAGCCATAATGAGAATCCATAGAGTCCATTTTCCTTTTCAAAAAGACATTTACTCCCCAGTGGGATTTACTGCTCAAGTCCAGCCTGTGTCTGCTCCATGGACTTTACAGGAGGAAGTAATTTACTCATTTGCAAGATGGGAGAAGACTCTCAGAAACTTCTTCTTGTTCTCTCCTGACTCCATTCTCTCTGCTCAGGTCAAACTCCAAGTCAGGAGGCTGAACAACAAAGCAGGAATCTCCTTTTCCTTGGTCCTTACTTGGTCCTTGAAATAATGTAGATTATTTCAACAGCTTTCCATAGGGGTCTTCCTGGACTAGGATGTAGGGACTGGAACTAGAAGATCTTTAAGGTCCTTTCCAACAGAAACCATTCAACAAGTTAATTTCTTTGCTTTCTTTTTAACACAGCGCTGAGCTTTGCTGACATCAGACTTCTTCAGTCTCTCCTCTGCTGCTGCCTCCCTTGTAGAAGGTTTGGGAGAGCTCCTGACCTTCCCCAGGCCAGGCTGGAACTCGGGGTGATGCTCCCCAGGGTCTCTGTCCGTCACGGTCCCCAGGTTCGCTGTACTCACACTGAGTGCTCTCCCTGGCCCCTCTCTGCTCATGGATCTGCTCCAGCCCTGCTTCAGAATAGTGAGGAACTTGGGTTTGGTTCTTTTCTCTCTGAGAATACTCTAACATGGCATTCCCACTAGGAGACACTTCTCTATTAGGAAAGTCTTCAGAGTAAATAAGCAAAAATCCTGACAGTGGAAATACTTGCTCAGGAGCACAAACTCTTCCCCTCATTAGTCTGTGGAAAAGAGATGCCCACGGGACAAACATGGGTTACCACTGATTTCTGTTTTGCCATGCCCAAACCTCCCTGGCCCAGAGCCAAAGCAATAATCAGTATCTGTGCAGGATCTTTCCCAGAAGCAAAGCTTGGCCGTAGGTTTTTCTCTCCTTTAATCTCTTTTGGTACACTTCAGCTCCTGGTGGTTTTTGTTCTGAAGGAGAAATGCTTGAAAGGGTTGACTGAACGAACTCTGAAATTCACACCCTGGCAAATTGGACTGATATCCTAAATCCATAATTACAACATTCCTTAGAGATATGCTCTTTCAGAGAGAACAAGGGAAGATTAGTTTCCTGTTTCTTCCCATTTACATGACTTCTCTGTCCAGAGGAACTTTTTTGTTTCTAAACAATCCTCTGTTTATGTGGTTCTCTTCTTGGCAGGGAACCGGGGAACTAATCTTGCCTAAAAGTATAATACAGCCAAACTATCAATTGCCAACAGCCTGATTATCTGTGTGCAAGGCAGCTGATTTGCACAGGCTTTAGAAGCCAATATCTATCAGAGAGCGCTCAGAGAGGGACTGATCAATTACAGAGGGTTTAAATAATCTGGGGTGATTATTGAACGACTGGATCGTGTTACTGCTGGCTGGATAAGAGGGGCAGAGAGGGTCTGTGAAGGCTGAAAACTTCAGTGACACTGGGCAAGTGGAGCCCCCACACCTGTCCAGCCCCAGCTCACAGCAGCTGCCGCCGGGCAAGGGCAGCGTGGGGGCTCCTGCCACGGACCTGCAGGAGGAACCTGCTCCCACTGCAAACAGAGCATGGGCAGAGCCGCTGTTTGGTTTGGTTTTCATCAGTGAATCCATCCTCTCCTTCTGTCCTGGGAAACAGGCAAGCTCCATGTCCCCTCTTCCCCCTTGCCTTTCCCTCTTGGGCTGCACAGGCCAATGCCAGGGCTCTCGACAGGGTTCCCTTGGTCCTGCAACAAAAGGAACATGAGGATTTGCCTGTTTGAAGTAAGCATGTCCTCATTTTTACTCTGTGGGATACAAACAGGAGCTAGGGGTGTTCAGCTGGGAGAAGGCTCTGGGGAGACCTCACTGTGGCCCTTTGGTACCTGAAGGAGCTTAAGAAAAGACAAAGAGAGACTTTGTACAGAGGCAGACAGTGACAGGGCAAGGGGGAACAGTTTTAAACTGACAGAAGGGAGATTTTCATTAGATATTAGGGAAAAATTGTTCCCTGGGAGGGTGAGGAGGCCCTGGCACAGGGTGCCCAGAGAAGCTGTGGCTGTCCTTGGATCCCTGGCAGTGTCCAAGGCCAGGCTGGATGGGGCTTGGAGCAGCCTGGGACAGTGGAAGTTGTTTCTGCCCATGGCAGGGGGTTTGGAAAAAGACGATCTTTAAAGTCCTTTCCAACTCAAACCAGTCTGGGATTCTGAGACTTTAACCCTGTAGCTGCTGCAGTTTGCAGTCAGTGACAGGTATCCTGGGCACTGCTTCTGATGTTGATTTTAAGGACCTGGTATGTTCCACGCATTCCTATAAGGCTTCGCATGACCATCATTCCTACACAGGTTCCTACTCCTAGGATGATTTTCCCACTTGGCAGAACTAAACCTCCCCCAGCAGACCCCAGAGGAGTTGAGCAGCTCACTGATGCTCTTAACTGCTTAATCTAACCCTGACCTCTCAACCTACAGCCATAAGCCAATTAGCTCTTCTTTATACCATACCAAATCTCCTGATGAAGCTATGCTGCCGAGTAAATGCCTGCTAGTGACAGAAATGCAATTACAGCGCTTAGCAGCACGCTGGCCCTGGCTGCTGGTGGGGCGCTAAGGTCAAAACGCGTCTGTAACTCACCAAAACAAGTTAAAGGAGATTTTTTCCCCCAGCGTGTTCTCTCCAGTTTCCTCTCTTCACTCTCCAGTACTTAATTCATTTGCACTTTAAGGCTATTTGGCCATCAGTTTTAAGACCAAGGCCCTGAGCTTTCCAAGGATCCCTTGCCAATCCCTCCCTGAAGCAGACACCCAGCTCCCATCAGTCCCCAGCTTGGCCCTGTAGAGCCACACTTCAGTAAAAGGGGGCTGATTTTCTAAAGTTATTGGGCAAACATATCTTACATCACTCCAGAGAAATTTCTGCCTGACTTTTAAAATTATTTTGGACATTTTTGACAATTTGGCAGATTGGACGGCAAATGCTGGCAGTTTGTCTTGGCTTCTTTGTACCTACTGTAATATTACACCAGAATTCATCAGCATCTTTGGGCTTAACCACAATTTATTTATCTAGCAATGGCTGGATTTGTTATAAATAAAACCACCACAATTACAGTAGACACACCAGCCCCCCAGGTCTTACAGAGAATTAACACAGCCTAAGCCATGCAGGAGGTAGGTGGAATATTTACATTTAACTGTGCATGTCATCCTTCGACAGACTCTTCTTCAGCTGGGGAGGCACGGGACACACTACACGTTTGGCTTTTCCCATGTTCCACCCAAGCAGCTGAGGGTTTGTTCAGTGCAAAATTCCCATTTCTTTTAGCCCAGCAGTGCAAATTTCATTCGTGCAGGTGCACATTGAACACAGCTGCAGAACTGAACCACAGAGTCAGGGAATCAGAATATCCTGAGCTGGAAGGGAACGACAAGGATCATTGAGTGCAGCTCCCGGAATGACGACATGCTGGTCCTGAGACAGTCACAGATGTGCCTGTTCTCTGCCCCATCAGCCAGTCCTTTTGCTTTCCAGTAACTGGTTATTTCAGCTTCTAATAAATATATGACCCCACTGACAAACTGAACTGAAAAATGGAAGGAGATCCTATACTTTGCCTCCCACTTTTACTACAAACTCCTGTTTGGCCATGGTTTAAAATCCCTTTAAACCATGTTGTGGCTGTGTGTTCTCCCCAGAGACCTCCACCAAGAATGGTGAATTCAAAGAAAATAGCACAGGGAAAGAGCAGAAGGAGTGCCAAAGCACTGTCACCCCCACTGAGCTCCTGTCAGCCCCTGAACAGGGGACAAAACCCAGGAGAGGAATGGAAAGAGAAAGGGGAGCAGCAAGTGAGCACTGGGGGAAGAAAGGCTGCCAGTTCTGACCTGAAACAAAGCAATTCCCCTGGTCCTGACTTCCCAGGAGAGACTGCAAACCTTAAACCTGTCACTAGCCCAGGTGTAAATACCAGTAGTTCTGCAAAGGGGAAAAGGAAAAGAAAAATCAAACCTTCTCTCTTTTGCAATGGCAGCTGTTAGGGATCTGCTTAAAACCGTGGAAAGATCAATGCAATTCTCTTGCAGAAGGTTGAACGGGCAGACTGCAGGCAAAGCCAGAGCAGGAGCGGCTCCTGCATATTCACACACCCCATCCTGGGAGCGGCGGGGCTCCAGTGGCTCAGCACCTCGGCACAAGCATCACGAGCAGCAGCATTGCTGGGACCATGAACATTTATTTCAGCTGATGATTCCTCCCTGAGACTTCTAAGGCCAGAAGGAACAAAACAATCACCCACTGGTTTAATTTCCTGCTAAAAAAGGCCATGAGTACTGACAGGGGACTCCACACGTCAGCCGGTTAAACTCGTTTGGGTTTCCACCTTCCAGGAAAAGAGCCAGCCTGGATTTGACGTTTGAGTGATGAAATTCATCCCATCCCTGAACAAACACTTCACTCCAACACAGAGGGAAAGATGATTTTGTATGCAGCCTTATCCTGAGACATGTCATATACTAATCACCTCCAGAGCATCGTTCCCATCTGCTCTGCGCAGACTGCTCCATTCCCTGGGGATATTCACTTCCTCACACTGCAGAGGTGTTGCTGTACTCAAAACAATTGAAGTTTCCCTAAACTCAGGGGTTCCAGGGAAGAACACTGGATGTGGGTATTTTCCAAGTGGTCTTTTTGACTCCTCGTCCTTATTCAAGACTCCCCAGAGCAGGAGTCCTGGCCAGGTGTTCTGGCCACAAAAAAACCTTTGAAAAAATAAATTGCATTCTGCCCTTTAAGTTCCCCTTAACAATTCGCTCCTTGAGTGTAACAGCTATTATATATTTATTCCAGAGGTAGCTGTGTTTTACTTGAGGTCAAAATGGTCCTGTATAGAAAGAATCTTGGCATCAGCCACTGCCATTTAGAAATTAATTGGTCACATAAATAAGATTCCATCAACTCCTTGCTGCAGTGTAAGGCAATTTACACCTATTAAGTACCAGGAATTGTCAAGGTTTTTTCAAGGTATTGCACAGAAAGAAGGGCAAATTTCTGAATATCATCTGTAAGCAGCATAACAACCCTCAAACTGCAGTGGAACTGGAGTTCTACATTTCCTAGGAATTACCAGCATCTGACCCCTGCTCACCCAGAGAAGGAGCTGGCACAGTGCTTGATTTTCATGGTCAGAAATTTTAAAATAAGTAAATTATCTCACTGTTCCAGCTGGAGGAGGCCAGAGCTCAGCTGCAGGCTCTCCTTGCGCAGAGCACGGCAAGCAGCTGCCCCCGGGGCCCATCTCTGCATCCTCAAGCCAGCCCAGAGGCTGAAGAGCAGCAGAACCCCTGAGGAAAACGAGGGCACTTTCCTGGGAGGTGCATCCCTCTGTCCCTGTACCCTCCTCCCAAACCACACACCCAGGTCAGAGTGGTCCCAGCTGGTACCACAGTTCCATGTGTGTTTACTTTTTGAAAGCCTGGCATGGAAAAACTCCTTCCATGCTCTTTAGTGATGTCCTGCACAATGTCCCAGGGAACACCTGCCTTCCACAGCCCCTCTTGCTGCCGGCCTGCAGTCGCTGGCAGGACCACCCTGAACATTGGAGCAGAGTCACAGAGCAGCTGTGCTGGGCTCGCTCTGCCCAACCCGACCTTCTCGGCACAGCTGATGAGGCCACGACAAACACAAAGATGCAGAAATGGCAGCAGAAGGGCACTCAGATGTTGCGGTGTGCTACGGCCAGGTTTCAGTTTCCCCCATGGCCAGGCACTGCCATCTCCCCCCTTCCTCCCTCGGTATTTGGTTTCTCCCCCTGGAAGGTTCGGTATCCCCCAACCCGCTGCCAGCCCACCAAATTCAAACCCCGCATCCCTACACCATAGGGTGTTTCGTACCCTCCCCTGCCCCCTCGCGATGGTATAGATGTAACGTGAAACGCCGCGCCGGCTTCCCGGCACGAACCCGGTGCCCAAATAAACATCTTGGGAAGCCCCTCCGCCTCGTCTCTCCTTCCTCGGCGCGCCTGGAACACCGGTGGAATAGGCGAACCCCTGCAGGACCTTCGCCAGCCCTCCCGCACCCGGAGCAGCCCGGCCAGCCCCTGGAACCATGGGCGGGTGCCCGGTACCTTTGCCGGCGGTACCGCGGCACTCAGAGAGCAGACAGCAGCCTTGTGCCCTGCCTATCTCCCACCAACATCCTCCACACCTCCCCTGCCTGTGAGGACAGGCACTCCCAGTGTTCCAGCACCGGGATCACTCAGCAAGGAATGAAGAGAAGCAGCTGGCACCAGGCACAGAGAGTCCCTTCCCCTCCCTCCACCCTCCAGGCAGCTCCTCCTGGAGAAGGTGCTGCAAGGGGCAGCTCTCCTGGTAGGCAGGTCTGCAGCAGCCAGTGGCGATGAGGGCAGCCTTCCCAGTGTACAAAGAGGTTTGGATCCCTCTCCTTCCCTTCCTGCCTCCTCTGCCACCCCTGCCTGGACACCGGCTCAGCCACCGGGCACTGGCAGGCAGAGGGGACAAAACCAGTTCGCTGCAGGGCTGGAAACAGGTTCTGTTGGCCCCACAATTAACTCCTGAGTTTCTGCCTTTTATAGGAGCAGTTAGGCTCACACAGAGCAGGAACAGGAAAACTCTGTACTTGCAGTGCTCAGGGCGAAGAAAAAGAAATCCCAGTCCCCAAATGTCACTGGCCTGCAACGGCCATCTCTGAGCAAGGACAGTCCCACCTTCACTAGAGTTCCTGATATCTCTATCATTCCTGAAATCTTTACCTATATAATCACCAGAGCTAGTCATATCAATATAATTTATGTCTTTTTTTAATGGCTGCAGCAAAGAATTTGAAAAAAAAATGGGCTTTAATCTCATGAAGACTTTCAGCCTCTTTGAACTTCAAATTGAAAAAAGCATCCAAAAAATGATCCAATAATTCTGACTGGGAGTTTGCCATCGTGGAATCTTTTTAGGAGTTTTGGTTCCTATTCCCCCAGGTGACCAGAGGTCACACTGTATCCCATCCTCTGCCTCCTGTCCTTAACAGTACCTGACCAGACAAACTTTGGGAGATCTAGACTTCACGTGAGCCTCAGCTGAACACAGGGACGGCACACACAACACAAATGTCAGGGCTCCTCAGCTCCACAAGGAGCCAAAGGAATTTTTTGATCAGAAGATGTCAGGTCACAGGGGAAGCTCTAAGCTCTTCTGAAGCTGTTGCCCAGAGCAGCTGTGGCTCTCCCTGGATCCCTGTCCAAGGCCAGGCTGGATGGGGCTTGGAGCAGCCTGGGACAGTGGGAGGTGTCCCTGTTCATGGCAGGGGTGGGACTGGATGGGCTTTAAGGTCCCTCTCAACCCAAACCATTCTGGGATCCTGTGATTCTACAAAGCTCTGAGTGAACTTTGCGCCATTCCCTCCTGTAAAGCCCAACCTTTCAAAACCAATAAAGTCCTGGACAACCTTAGGATTTGCACTGAAAACCCAAACTTGCTCAAAGATCCTTCCTTTATTCCCCCCTTTCCCTGCCAGCAGCAGCCACCAGCCTGCACAGGTTGTTATTTCAGCTTCCTGCAGATGCACAGGTACAGATTCCCATCACTTTCAAGTGATGCCAGAGACAGGGATCTCTGATAGCACCGACTCAGGCTGATAACAGGCAAGTTTCGGCACCACTCGGCTGATAATTACACAGTTGTGAAAAATAGATCAGTTGGCAACAAGCAGGAAATACAAAGTTTGGAATCCTTTGGAAGGCAAAGACAGCCCTCTGCCCCAGTCCAGGATGAGCTCTGTGCTCTCAGGGCTTTCCAGGCACCACACAAGCACTTCCCAGAGAGTATCCTGAGCCTCCTGTTTCCAAAGTGGGAGACCTGAGAGGTTCATCCCCCACTCCAGCATCAACAGAAACCCCTTCCCCACACACACCAGAGCACACCCAAAAGGGAGAACCATGGAATCACAGAAGAGACCCACAAGGATC
The DNA here is from genome assembly GCA_013400735.1 of Pomatostomus ruficeps. Lineage (NCBI taxonomy): Eukaryota > Metazoa > Chordata > Aves > Passeriformes > Timaliidae > Pomatostomus > Pomatostomus ruficeps. Next base: position 107,144 of record VYZT01029966.1, on the reverse strand, counting down.
CTCGTGTCCAGCCCCTGGACCTGTACAGGAGAACCCAACAGTCCTGTAGCTCTGCTGGGGTGTCCGAGCAGTGCCTGAGCCCCCAAATCCCTGAGATCATCACTCTCGCCCATTACCACACAGAGCCCACGCCAGCCCTTCAGGTGGATTTTCAGAAATCCCTAATGGCTGCAGAATTCAGCCTGAGAGGGGTCACAGAACAGGAGCAAACACTCACCACGAGGTTGCAATTCCATAGGGAAACCATGGACACATAAATAACCACTCCTGCTTTATCACCATGGAATTTTGTGCTGTTTCATTGTCACATCTGTATTTATCACAGGATCAGGCCAAACCATGATTGCCTGAACTTTCTTGTTTATGCACCAAGAAAAACTCACCCTGCTCCCTTCTCCTTGTGCTGTTCAAGTTACTTGTGTCTTGCAGCACAAGGCAGAGAGGTCACAACACCAAACCTCACCTGTTAAATTGGTCAGAGCATGCACAGGGAATCTAACATTTATCCCGGTTTCCTCACACACCTTGCCACCTGCTGGAGAACAGCCTCTTTTCCCCCTTCCTTGTTATTAATCAAAGTAAATACTTGGAGTGTTCACTTGCAAGTAAGTGCAGGAAAGTAAAAGAATGTACTTGATAATCTTATCTAAATCACAGAATCACAGAGCCATGGAATACCGTGAGCTGGAAGGGACCCAGCAGGATCATTGAGCCCAACTCCTGGCCCTGCACAGATACCCTGACAATCCCACCCTGGGCAACCCTGAGAGTGGTGTCCAAACCTTGCAGTTTGGCTCCAGCCAAAAGAAAGCATTTTCAAAGACATAAAAGAAATTCAGGTATAAGTGTTCTCCCTTGCCCTTCCCTGCATTTACAATTTTGCTTCCGAAGTGTTGAGAAAGTGCTGAACTGTGATAGCAGGACTACAATAGCCAGGGCTGGATACGATGAACATCCTAAAATAACCTCCAAGCAAATAACCCGTCGAAAGCGGGAGAGGGAAGTCTGTACTCACCTGAATGTGCTCTGCCCAGTTCTCCTCAGTCATGGTTTTCTGAAAGACAAAATCCCTCCTGAGCCATCTTCGGAAAGGAAGGCTGCTCTACACAGCAAACCAGAAATGAACACCCCACTGTCCCCCTGGCATTGCCTGTGACCACGGGATGCACCCGGGAGCACAGGACACCTCAGCTCTTCTGTGTCTGCAGCTGGGCATGGCAGAACCACACAGCTTGCATGGGGAGTTCAGGAAACTCCTACCCCACAGCACATAAAGCATAAAAATTCCCATGCAGGATGTCCCCAGACTGCTCATCTCTGCAGCCAGCCCATGGAGAGCCACCCGAGGGCTCCAGCAAAGGCAGGGATCTCAGGGATCATCTGCAAGGCTGAGCTTTTAAAACATAAAAATACAGTTTTTCTCAGCAGCCAAATAATGAAAAATCCTCTAGAATCATGAGGTCTGGGAAAGGAAATGGATAAGTTAATGTTCCCATTCTAATGCAGTTCAGAGCTGAACTTGGGGAGAAACTCAGGATGGGACCTGCTCCCCACTCTGCCAAGAACTGCATGAGACCCACCATGAGTCTGACCCCAGAGCTGGCAGAGGGAACAGGGAGTGCCAGTGCCATTTTTATGGAAAGGTGCAAGAGCAAGCAGGGAGTAGGAGCCTCAAAGAAAACAGCTTTGAGATCTTCAAGCATGTGATTTAAATATTAGTGAGATAAAGGAGCCACTTAACCAGAGCTCAGACACAGCTGAGAATGGTAAACAGAGAGCACCAAAGAGCTCTCAGAAGCAGGGACTGAGTCCAGAAACAGCTGCCAAATGTACCTCAATGGAAGTAACTGGCCAGCTTGGATACTTTAAATCAAGCAAATTCTCCAAAACAGAGGAAGTGGAAGGCCAGAGAGAACAGAACACCAGACCAGGAATCCATTCCCCTCTGCTAAACAAATGCACCTGGAGAAGTACTCTCTGCTCTCCCTGTTGATGACCAAGCTCCCTGCAGTGATGTCATCCAACATTAGAGCTCCGAGATGCAGGAGGCTGAGGTGCTCCATCCTGCCAGCTCCTCTGGCAGTGGCTTTGGCAGGCAGCAGAGACAGATAAGAGCCTTCCCTGAAGGACTGGGAGGGCTTGGCAGCAGAACTGGCTGTGCCAGGATGGTGTCATCAGATCCCCACCGCTCATCCCCATCCTCATGTTCAAAGTACTGTGAATGTGGGGCCAGAAAATATCCCTGCATCTGCGTGGTGCTGTCAGAGCAGCAGGGGAATCTTCCTCTGAACAAAGGAACTACTCTGGGAGGAGGCAGCTCATTCCCTGAACTCTGGCTCTCCGAAGGCTGGATTAACAGTCCTGTAGGAAAAACCTGCTGGACTCAGACTGTTAAAAAAGCCTCATACCTACAAGTAGAAAGTCTTTCATGACCTACACATGAAACACTGTTCCACATTTGGCAAACACAGCTTGAGAATTCCAAACGGAAGAAATGAAAACATTTCACTGTGATATTGAGTCTTTTGTGGTCCTTCACAGACCAGTGGATACACCTGGGTGCAAGGGCAAGCTGCTTTTTCCAGAAGAGGCAGAACAAAATCTGACTCTCAGGTGGCACATCTGTCCCCAGGCACGGGTCATGGACCATGCCAGACCATCAGAAACGCCAGACCCACCCTGCTGAAGGGGGTGAATGTACTCGCAGTGCTTAGGAGCATCCAAAGGGAAGTTACTTGGCTCTTTGGGGAGGAGAAACCCCAGTCAAGTCATTCTGCAGGCACTGAACCTCCAAGCTGCTTCCTGGAAACCTGCTCCTCAGGAAGAATTAATGGCATTTTCTTATTCCTTCAAGAGCTCAGTGCCTCAGCAGTCTGAGGGTGCTGAGGGGAAGAATCACCAGCCTTGAGTGACCGGGACAGCCAGGCACTGGCACAGGAATGGTCAAACCGTCCACTCACAGAACAAACAGAACCAAGGTATCTTTATACCTCTACACATAACAGCCAGAAGAAAAACTTGATCATAAATTATTGATACATTTTGATTATCTCAGTTAAGTTATTCAAAATGTAAACGTAACAAAAATCCTCTTTCCACGCATACAACACAGCACGTACCTCGACAAATCTCTTGTAAAAGAGGTAATTCAGGGTTCTCAAGTGCCGCTGATTTATGACATTAGGGCAGAGAGCTGAAACAAGGAAAAATACATTTAAGTACACAACATTTCCTGGAAGTTTTACTGTCTAGACGTTACACTTTTCCTTCCCCAGTGTCAGGCTGGGTTTGTGGAAGGCAGGATGCCCTCACACTTGGAACAATGAGGGACAGACTCACACATTGTCAGCTTATCTCAACTATAAGCTGTTATTTACACATTCATCCGTGATTAGCAATGCTAATTCTCGGGTCTGATATCTCTGGTTCCACCGCCCCTGAGCGATAAGATCCACTCCCTTGGTTCCATGCGCTCCACAGTCAATGACTTCACGGCTTTAATGAGGTAGCACCCTCACATGGGCACCACCTCAGTCTCTAGAGGCTTCATTCTCTTAGGTTTAATTGGACCCTGTGTTGTTAATTCATTGAAGCAGTTGTGAACGCCTTACTCACGATGTAAACTTGTGGCTGAGGTTTATCCGATAAAACGCAGCTCCATGAAAGAGACTCCACAGCCATACAAAGAGGGTGGGGAATATTGCTTTGCTGAGCTAGCAAGCCACAGTTGTTTTTATTTTTATTGCTGTCATCTTCATCAGATATTGCTCATTACAACTGCAAAACCCAAGATCTTCACACAGCACCTTGTTTTGAAATCCAGTGCAAGGAGAGACAAAGGCAGGAGATAAAACACAGGAACTGGCACTAGCAAAGGTATCTGTCAGTTCCTGCTGGATGCTGGGGTGCCTGGACAGGGAACGGTTTCACCAAAGCCTTCCCTGGGGATCCAGTGGCTAAAACCATCCCACTGGGGGCCAGAGGGAGCAGGGCCAGCAATCACGAACAGAGAACAGGAACACGAAAATTCTCTGTAGCCTCCCTTGAATTGGCACCCACAGGGAGAAACTGATTCCTTATCCCTCTCCATGCCCCACACAGGGCATGCCCAAGGACTAAAACGCAGAACAGAGAGTGGTCTCTGGGTACCAGAGCCTGGGTATGGATTGATGTCCCCCTGGTTACAGCAGCTCCTGAAGCATCACCTGAAAATGTGAAGGTTTCCATCTCAAACAGAAATGGTTAAAGCTGTTATTTGTAAGTTAATCTTCCACAGTGTGACAAGAGATTCTTCCCCTCAAAGCATCCGAGGAAATTATTGCAATTATCAAGCAGGATGTTGCACCAGTAAATGTGGTGATTTTTCCTCTAGTTATTATCCCAATATCTGGAGGACAAATCATCAGCTCATGGAAAGGAACACTCTCTAAAGAATGTAAAATCAATGTAAAAATCAGTAACACCATCACCTAACATAAAGTTTTCAAGGCATTTCAGAAAGGACCATGGCATGAGCTCTCCAGGCCACCCACAGGATGCAATGAACACCTTTTCATTTGAGCTTCCAAAAGAAATATCCAAAGCACAGGTTCTGGCAGAACTGGGGGAGTTGAATGCTTCGCTTCTGTGTGGAAAGGACAGAAGAACATGGATGGACTGGAAACATGTTTGAAGGCACTGGTGACATACTTTATTCTGATGGAGCAAAGGAACTGAGTTTGAATCTGGGTTTCTGTATTTTATGACAAAAAACCAGAGAAGGATGAATGAAAAAGACACAGAGAGGCTGGAGAGAGAACAGACCAAGGGCAGCCCTGGGAGAAGGACCTGGGGGTGTGGGTGGGTGAGAGCCCCCAGTGTGGGCAGCAGGGGAGGGGGGAATTCAGAGCCTCTGACCTCAGAGCTCCTTCCAGGGCCTAAAGAGGCTCCAGGAGAGCTGCAGAGGGACTGGGGACAAGGGCTGCAGGGACAGGACACAGGGAATGGCTTCCCAGTGCCAGAGGGCAGCGATGGATGGGATATTGGGCAGGAATTGTTCCCTGGGAGGGTGGGCAGGCCCTGGCACAGGGTGCCCAGAGAAGCTGTGGCTGCCCCTGGATCCCTGGCAGTGCCCAAGGCCAGGTTGGACACTGGGGCTGGGAGCAGCCTGGGACAGTGGGAGGTGTCCCTGCCCTGGCAGGGGTGGGACTGGATGAGCTTTAATGTCCCTTCCACTCCAAACCAGTCTGGGATTCTATGGAAAACATGAGGGTGAAGGGTAACTTGTTCAGAGAGACAACAGAATGGAGTGCTGGGCTAGTATTTAACACCTGAGTTTACACACTCTAGAGGAAAATCACCATGGACGTCAGGGGGGGAAAAGGGAATAACCTCCTGCTCTCCCTCCACAGGCATTCCTGTCAAATTATACACATCAGCCCCTTGTTTCTAACAGAGATCTTCTGCCTGGTGAGGGCTCCGAGGCCCCAGCTGGGGCTCTCACTGGCGATTGCCCAGACATGGGCTGGCAGGTCCTCGAGCCCCGAGGACGTGCGGCCAGCTGTGGCTCACCTGTGCAGATGTGGGGGGCCAGCTGTGGCTCACCTGTGCAGATGTGGGGCCGTGGGGGGCCAGCTGTGGCTCACCTGTGCAGATGTGGGGCCGTGGGGGGCCAGCTGTGGCTCACCTGTGCAGATGTGGGGCCGTGCACAGCCCTCTCCTGCCCTCTGCTGCCCGGCAGCGCCGGGCCGGGCGGGGTGGTCGCACGGACGGAAATCACGCGTTAAACCAAAGGGACAGTGCCGTGCTCGAGTGAGTGAAGCTTTTCTCTTGGTTCATCTTCAAAAGCCTTTGGAGGTCCATGGTAAACACGCTGGCACGGCTCGGAGCTGGGGGTGTTCATCCGGCACTGCCCCAGCACAGACCCGCCCGTGACGGGGCTCTCGGGTACCCCTCCCTCCTCTGTCACTCACTCATCTCCCTCCCTGGCACGGCGGCACTGAGCCCAACACAGGAGGCTGCCACACTTCTCAGAGCAGGGTCCTTTCTACCTCAAACTTGAGAATTGTCAATGAAAACATCACTGAGCTCTCTGCGTGTCCTGGCTGTGCCAAACCACAGCAGAGAACGGATTCAGCCGTGTCAGCCCTGGGAAGGGACTGTTCCCTCACCTCTGAGATCTGTTTTGACTGAAACTTGCATTTGTAAAGTCGATCTCACAGGGTCTCCAAAACCCATTAAGTAATTAGCTTGAAAAAGCTGCAGGCTCGTTAAGCCAGAGCATACTGACCCAGGTGTGAGGAAAGACTCCATAAACCTCAATTTCCTCAATCACACAGCGCTTCTGCCCAACTTCTTCCTTCCCCAATAAGGGTAATTAAATGAAATCCACACACAGTTTATTGGGACACCTTTGGGACTCGGCCCAAAATCTCACACTCCCCATGTCCTGTTTGGGAGTTAACAGGAATACTGGAATACAGTTCTGAAAAAGAGCAGGGCTAATCTAAGAGGACGGCTTTTTTTTTTTTTTTCTTTTTTCCCTGAGGTGTGAGATCTTTTTTATATTGGGCCACTTCTTGTCTGGCTCTGAAATTTAGGGCTGGCAGTTCCCAGGAGTGTTCCAGATCTCAGCTTTGCTTGGCAGTCTGTGATCTACTGGGAGTGGGCAAGAGCGAGCTCAGGCAGTGCAGTCTCCAAGTCGGTTTGAAACTGCAAGAACTGGGTCACACACGAGTTTGCCTTCTCCTACCCAGAACCCCCATCCTCCTCCAGCCCTTCTCACCAAAGCCACTTCCCTCCCGGCTGCTGCTCTCAGGCTCTCACAGCGAGTGGGAGTCACGAGGAGGAGGAGACCGAAAGCAGCCACAGCACCAGACAAGCCCAGGTGAGGTGACAAGAAGTGTGAGCTCTGCCTCACCACCAGCTCTTGGGGGAGCTTCTCAGAACAAGAGAAATGAGTGTTTCTCTTATCTGTACATTTGGCCCAGCCTGCTGACTTTTTGTGTACTTTTCCCTCCCAGTCAGGCTCGCTTCCACTAAAGAATGGGGAAAGTACACACAGAAATTCAGCAGAAGGGAGGGGAGCGGTGGGAAGACAAAGAAAGCCACATCATCCCAGCTGCCAGCATTTCCCAGTTCAGTTCCAGCATGACCACCACTAAGGCAGCAATTCCTCTGCAGGTATTCAGCCCCTTCCAAAGCACTCCAAAGGGGACTGACAGTCACACTTTGGCAATGTGTGAATTCCTGCCTGTAATTACACGTGGCATTGTGTAAAAAATAAACACCAGCTGTCCTGGGTGGGCCTATGGGAGTCATCCAGTGCTGGCTTTCAGCTGAAGCCCAAACCAGGTGCCCGCATCCCCTCTCACATCAGCAGAGGTGGGCAGCTCTTGAGCAAGGACTTCCCCTGCACTGCAGACACTGCACTTTGCACAGGATAAAGGTCTGGAAGGACATTTGTCTGGAAGGAATGGGATCTGTATTTACCCCAAGGAACCTCCTCACCAGTGAACGGCTGTAGAGGACCGGCAAGGTTCAGCCATTATCATCATTATTATCATCAACATCTGGAAAGCACCACCAGGCTGAAGCACGCTGCATCCCACAGAGTGCACCTGAGCCCAACACATGCTCCTCTCCTAGATTTTTCTTTCCTTTAATTGTTATTTCTCAGGATTTTGCATGTGAACAGTTACATCATGTCACCTCTTCCACCATATCATACCCTTGGGGGAGCTTTCATAAGGAAAGGGGAACAACTCATTTCTCTTTACAGAGCATCAAAGACAACATAGCCCAACATTGTCATGGAGGGAAAACTACTGAACTCCTGGGAAGCTTTTCATTTCTAAATAAATGACCCCCCTATGTCTCAGCTTTCACACTAATGTGCTAGGTTTAATTATATCCACTTCTCCTCCAGTGAGGGTTTGCAGGGTTTATCTTATTAATGTTTGAACACCAGTCTGAAGATGGGAAGATTAATATGCAATAGAGTTGCTGACAGGCGTAATAAGCCCACAATTTGTGGTTAGAAAACCCTTTTCAGTCCAAGAAAAGAGAATCACATACCTTGGGTTGGTGAAGGAAACCTCTGCAGGGTAAAAGCTAACGGTGCATCTAAAGGGGTCTGGTGCAAGGCCCCAAAGAGAAGGAAAAATCAGCAGTCCCCGCTAAGAACCAGAGCAAAGCAGATTTTGTTAGATGACTACTGGTGAAGCTGCTGGTGAAGTGATGGAGAATGTGCCACTTCTCTTGCAAAGCTGCAAGAGCCTTAAAATTCCCCCTCACCAACCCTAGTTTATGCAAGTAATCGGAAGGGCTGTGAGGCTCCTGCTTCCAAGGGTTCTCTCCTCCCAGCTGATGGACGCGCAGCTCAAGAAAACAGATCCCCAGTGAATAATGACTTGCCTCTTGTGTGAGAGGAATGGAGTCATAACTCAGAGCTGACCATGGTGTGTTTATGCAGAGCCCCGCTGAGGTCAGGATTTATTTCAGATCATGGCAGAAGCAGTCTATTAGTCACCAGCACTTCATTCTTCGACAGCACAAAGTGATAATTCCCATAACTTACCAGCTTTGTTTTTCAATATAATTAATTAAACCCTGAAATTCCCCAGGACAAATGACAGCAGAGATTCCTTGACGAACATGGAAGAAGACAAATTGCCTTTGTCTGTTCTTTATTTCTGAGATAACTCCACAATACTTTGCAATATCCCATACCTGGGTCAACGTTGAATCTCTCCAGGAGCCTGAAGACCAGCTTGCTGAGCACTCTGCGGTTAAATTTTTCTGGCTTGTACCTGAACAGGCCTTGATATGGTCTGTGACAACACCAGAAAGACACAGCTGTGGCATCAACCAAAGGATGTTTTCCAAACAGCAGATATTTAACAGTAGAGGGACTAGGGTTGGCTGGACATTGGTAGGACAGGCCCCTGCCTTTCCCAAGGTACAGTGAAAAGGCAACAGCACAACCACACAAATTTCAGTCAATGACTTGAAGCAAGTCCAGAGGCTCATTCTAAAGGAAGAGGACATGAGCAACTCCTTTTCATCTCTTTTTCAGAGCTGACAATGACTATTGCAGCTACAGCGTGACTGACTGTGCTGCTGGCTCTGAGTGACAGGAGTCACTCAAGTGAAGGCAATTCAGCAATGAAAACACACCACAAGCTGATGAGCATAGGAATGGTAACCACTTGCACCTCTTGTTTTTCTGCCACTTCATCACAGTGTGACCTTCCTGCCAAGCCTGCGAAACCAATACTGAAAGTCACCCCAGTCTGCAGCACAGAACGAGGGGCCGCTCGCTCCAGCCTCCGCGGGAAGCTCTGATTCTGTCCCACTGCTGCCAGAGTGTCCTGCACAGGTTTCATTTGCACTCCTGGCAGGAATGGAGCAGCTCTCAATAGCAATGACTGCCCGGTCCTACAGGCTGGGGCGTTGGAGAAGGGTCTGGCAGAGCCACCAGAATTTTCCCTTTTTCAGCTGAAAAGGCAATATATTGCACTCCCTTACTGGGACACAATCACAGCCAAACAACCTGGGGACAGACACACTGTGCCCTGATCACACACAGACACCCAGGGGACACACACCCTGTGCTCTGGCAGCACCCTGGCCCAGCTGTTCAGAAAGACAAGTGTTTCTACCTCATGATGTCTCTGATATTGAAGCTGGGGTCACACCATGTGTCCAGGGTCTGCAGGAGCTTGCTCTGGAGCTCGGGATATTCTCTCACATAATCTTCCACCAAGTTAGCTTTGTCCTGGAGCAGTAGTGGTGTACACATCTAGGAGAAGAAGTGACATTGAAAGCACTGTGCCCTGACTTTGATCCCTATGGAGCATGGGAACAAGTCCCAACCCTGCCTAAGCCACCAGTGCTGCCTCCAGGGGTGCTGGGACATTTGTAACACAAAAAAAGCAAAGCTTCACTACAGCAAAGCACTGATCTCTGCCTTAGTGATGAGCACAGCCAGGATTTGTTACTGCAGTGGCTGCAGCCAGAAAAACGGGGCAGGAGGTGTAATGGGGTCTGATAAAACACTCTGTGCCTAACCTGGATGTAAAGATACATCAACACAACAGGGACTTCTCGGGAATGGAGTAAAGCCTCGGGGAAAGGCAGCAGGATTGGAGGGCCCTGATGGATCCCCTGCTGAACAAAGCTGGATCTGCTGACAGAGGAGCCTGCAGAGGAAATGACTCACCTTCTCTACATCTTGATCTGGCTGTAATTTCAGCTTAATACTCAATATGGCTGCCTAGAAAACATGAAAAAGAATTGTGTATTTATAAGAACCCTACAGTGGATAAATGGGCATTATTCCAAAGTGAAGTAAAAACATTTTTAATGTGTTAATTATTTCTGTTACATTGTCAAGCACAAATCCTGCAAACATTTGGCCACATTCATTCCACAAACATACAAGAACACTCCTGGCAGAACTGCATATCCTGAGTAGCAACAGCCCCTCGAGCAAAAATTAAAGATCGCATTGTTGGGCAGAAAGAAAGTGAAGCGCTTGGACAAAACCAGCTGGGATGGATATTTCCTTTCAGCGTCACAGTAAAAAACACCTGACCCACCAACCTTTCTGAGCCAACTTTGTCAGTCTCACTCTGCCTTTGAAGTTTTGTAAAATAGTTGCATCTGCAGCTGGATCAGGTTGCACAGAGCTGCTGTCCAGCCTGACTTCGAATGTTCCCAGGGATGGGGCAGCCACAGCTTCTCTAGGCAACCTGTGCCAGGGCCTCACCACCCTCATTGTAAAAAAATCTCTTATACCTAATGTAAATCTCCCCTCTATTAGTTTAAAACCATCATCCCTTGTCCTACCACTCCAGGCCCTGCCAAAGTGTTTGTCCCCATCTTTCTTATAGACCCCATAACACATAAACAAAATGCAGTACCAAATGTGCCCTTCCCCAGGGAAAGAGAACCCCCACCATTACACGTCACCTGCATGGAACCTTTCTGGAAAAACTTAACCAGAAAAATAACCCAAGTGGGGGCAGGCACATGCCTTGAAATCGATTTTCTGTGATCACTTGAGTGACACCTGAACTCACCCCATCACCGGCAGCGCAAGTTCTGCAGGGCCAGACCCCTCGCAGCTCGTCCCTGCTCACAGCAGGAGCAGTGGATCCCGTCCCTTTCTGGGGAATTCACGCCTGCATTTCACCCGCTGCAGCGCAGGCCGAGCGTGCGAAAGCAGAGAACCAACCCCCAGCACGGCAGCTCGGCAGCTCAATCCCCCTGCCCCAGCCAGCGCTGGGAAAACACCAGCCTTTTCTGTTTGTGTGGGTTTGGGTTTGGGGAAGTTTGGGTGGTTTATGGTCTTTTTAACACTACTTCACTGAAAGTCCAGGCTTCATCTTCAAAGGAGAAATCAAGAGAAGAACTTTAAGTGACAGAAAGAGGAACCACCATTAACACAGACACTGGACAGAGAGGCAGAGAAGCATTGCTCAGCCCAGCTAAACCTCAGCCAAACCTCTGTCTTACTCCAGACTTTATAACTATTCCACAAGTTAGAGCAAAGACCTGCTTCTTTTCGCTCACATTATCAGCTTAACATCACAATGTTCAAACTGAGTGATTATTCTCAAATTGAAGGCTGCTACTTCTGGTGTGGACCTGAAGAAGGGGTTTGGGTCTCCAAAGCTTTGGCAGCTGGTTTTGTTTTCCTTCCAGCTCCTCAGTTTGCTGAATTAAAAGAAATAATTAAAAAAAATTAAAATATTTGCAACTCTCAAAGCCTTGTTTCAACATTTGATCTCATTAGCGCCTTCTATTGTAGCCTTAATTTTAACTGCAATATCCAACAGCTCCCTAATGGCTTTTTAATGTTCAGATTAACCTAATTGCAGCACTGTTATCTACATGGCAGAGGTTTATCTCCAGCTCTATTAACTGTACAAGTGACTTAATCAGATGAACATGTGGGGTGTCAGGTTGGGTTTTCGTCTTTCCCTGGTTGGATATTCCACCCTGTCCCAAAGGCTGTAGAACAACAGATGTCCAAAGTGTGGGGAGCCCTCCCATTCCCTGCCCAGGGCTGGCAAACTCAGCTCCTCCACACCAGGCCTGCAGGACAGAGGAGCTCCAATCACACCGGGATTCATGGAATCATTATGGTTGGAAAAGACCTCTAAGAGCACCAAATTCAACCAGCAACCCAGCACCACCACAGCGTTCACTGCCAAACCCTGTCCCCAAGTGCCACATCTGCGTTTTCTGAACACCTCCAGGGACGGTGACTCCACGGCTCTGGGCAGCCTGGCCCGGTGCTCTACAGGAGCTGGTTTTTAACAGCGATTTAACATCCTCCAGCTCAAGCAGGCAATGGAGCGGCCAGAGCAGCGGTGCTGCTGGCAGAGCCTCCCGCAGCAGAGAATCCCTGGGGCAGGGCAGCTGCTGCCTTGTCCGTGCCTGCAGCCGCCCCGGGGAGGAGAAGCACGACCCGGGCCCCGGGAACAGGCACCGGGCTGGGTCAGGGTGCAGCTCCGCGGGCTGGGCTGAGCGGGAGGACAACACCGATAACATCGGCCTGTTTACAATGGGAACAGTGAGAGAAGAGATATGAGTAACTGTAATAAAGATGAAAGTGCTTGGCAGCTGCATCTGTGGTCTCGACTCCCAGCTATTTTAAGATTTTTTTGTTATTATCGTGTTTTGAATTGTTTCGCTCCACAAACAAGTTTTGTGTAAAACGACCCTATTTTTAACAGTCTGTTTACAGCCGATAAGATCTCCAGCAATGCAACACCTCATTCGCAGGCTCATTTGACTTGGAAAACAAACACTTTAATGAGGCTGAGCAGGCTGTAACTGAAGGGGTGAGAAACCCCCTCCCCAGCCAGAGCCAGAGTTCCCCAGCTACAGGGCTGGGCTGGAAGGCGAGCCAGGGAAGCTCGAATCTGGCGATCCCGTTCATCCAACTGCAGATCCGTGGGCTGGATCAGCAGGGCAAGGCAATTCCTAAACAGCAGGTACCCCCCACTTCCCAGCTGATCAGCAAGAGCCAAAATCCGGCGTGGGATGCAGGAACATGGGGAAACTCTGGGGAATGCTGAGATACTGACGGCTTATCAGGGTCTACTCACACCCTCAAACTCCACAGAGAATGTTACTGCCATGGCTGGTTGGTACAAGGAGCCTTTGCACAAAAATACATTTCATCCTCAGAGAGTTTGTAGCATAATCTAATAACAGCAATAATTATCATTATTGCTGCACATAACGGCATTCAACCTGTACTAAACCCCCAGATGACAGCACTGGGGGAGGCTGGGCCCTCTCTCGCCTTGAACCCCCAGCTGTACACAGGAGGGGGATGTGATGAATGCACTGCTTGGAGCAGGAGAAAAGCTGATGGCCATTGCCCGATCCAAATCCTGCTCAGGCTCCTGAGTCTCCTCATCCTTGGGGAGCTTTGGGCCATTCTTTGACTTAATGATGGTGAATGCAAAAAATCCTATCTGGACATTTTGTAATAGTTTTGTCTCCCAAGGATAAATACCTAAAGTATGGCAGAGGGCTGGCTGAGGCTGGGGCAACACTACATTGAATTCTACCTGACCCACGTGAAGGTGCCTTGACCGAAGAATGGGGGAGGTTTCCCACACCGGACATGTTAAGGCCCAGCCACGAGCACCAGAACTCTCCTGCAGTCACGCGAATGCAAACCCATGGGTACAGGAACATGGGGAGTGTTCTGGAGCGAACACAGCCCAGCCACCCTGCACCAGTACCTGCTCCTCTTGGCTTCTTTTGAATGCAAATGGCTCTGTCTCATCGAAAAATGACTGCTCTTTCCACGTACAGTCGAGGTTCAGGAAGCCACACAAGATCTTATCTGCAAGGGCATGTGCGCCTGGGTGGTGTCTGCGCTGACGAGTTCAGCACTTTTCCCACGGTGGGGTTCTCAGGCAGGAGAATTGCTCAGAGTGCTGGGGCAGGACACACACCAGGGGTTTCTGATGCTTCCTGCACTTGGTTCTGTTGGAGGCGAGCTGGGACTGCACAGATGCGGATATGTCTGTGCCTGACAGTGCACTATTTCTGAACACACGGTGAGGGAATTTCTGAACACCCAAAGAATAAACCAAACAACAGAAGGAGACTTTGCAGAGGAGGAACCAATTTCAACTCCAAGAAAATCACAGTGATCAAAGCCTGGATAATGGCAGAAATAATGAAGTAAAAGGCACACTAGGTATTAATCATTGGGGACATCTGTTTTGTGTTTTGGAATCACTCATTTCAAACTTGTGGCTAATCAGCTTTGCTGAGCTCTCAGAGTGCATCACTGCCCAGTGGATGACATCAGGTTCAATGGTTGATTGCTTCCTGCTCAAAGGGCACTCCATACACAGCTGGCTGTGGGAAGGTCTACAGAACCCAGGGAAACGTGATATTCCTCAAGAGACCAGGAAGGAGTGAGCCCATCCACAGGGAGCAGTGACAGGTTATTCCCAGACAAAGAATCTGAGGTAGAGGGAGAGAAGTACAGGTCCAGGCTGGAATATGCACAGGTGAGGGGAAGAGGGAACTGAAGCCAGCCCTATCTGATTTGTGCCCCTCAGGTCACTCGGTTTCAGATGGGGTTTAACTGCTCAGCTCATTCTCTGAGCACTGCCCAGGGTTCGGGTGTGCTCAGGGCACCCACCTGCACCAGATCCTGACTCTGCCCAGCTGGATCTGCTGCACCCCCCAGGGCTGTCCCTGAGCCCAGAAATGCTGGTGGTAGAGCAGAACTCTGCCCTCTCGTCTATGACTCCCAGCAGCACTGAAGCTCCTTCCCCAGCATTCTGCAGGCACAGCCCAGGGCAGGGGCAACTCTAGAGGCTGGGAAGGGCAGCAGGGCCCAGGGTCCATGGGTTGGCTCCCTCTGCTCCAGAGGAGCATCACCTGATAGGCAACATGCCACCAAAGCTGTCCTTTAGCAGCGGGGTAAGTTCAGAGGAAAAAGAGGTGGATACTAAAACATCATAATCTTTACGCGAGAAACAACTGCTGTGACATTTTCCTTGGGCTTCTTATCAAATATGATTCTTAATTTAAAAGGAAAAAGGAAATTCAAATGCACACACTTTAAAATACAGTAAGAGCTGAACAAGCCTTTGTATAATTAATGAGGTGAATGGAGATAAGAAGCAATGTCAGAGGCATTTTCCCTGGCCTGAGAACAGCACAGAAAAAGCCAGAGTGAAGAAATCCAAAATCTGATTATCCATTAATGTGCTCAATCACTGATCTCTACTAGCAGGTCTGCAAAGATACACCGTGTGTAGTCCAGCACCCTGGATGAAGCAGGGCTACAAACACCAACATCCCTGACTCTGTTCAGAACATTCCTGCACTGAAACTGAAGGTCATGGGGGGGATTGAACTGTTCATTTTTACACTTTGGAGTATTTGTGCTCCTTTAACTCTGGTCAACCACCCTTTCTATTATGTCTGTAGTAGTATTGCTGACAAAAACTCACAATTCTGTGTCTACACAGCTTTTCCTCTGTGCACTCCAACATATTTTATGTTAAATTTTAACTGAACTCTACCAGATAACCCACATTATCTTAATTGAAAGAGGAAACATTAACCAAATGTAATGTATGAGCCTTCATTATTTCTAGAAATTGATGGATAAAACATTAGAAGAAAAAATATGCTCTGCTTTTGAAAACAGAGAAATCTGAATGGACAGCAAATGAAAATCCTGTTAAAAATAAAATACTACTGGCTTCATCCAATATTCTCATTTAAGAACCAAAGTGATGAAGGGGAGAGAAACTCTGCAAATCACCCACATAGACAGGCTGGAGTGGGAGGTCTCTCAGGGCCAAGAATATTTTTGGTTGTCAGAGGCTAAAAACATTATTTATTGTTTCCTTCCTAACCCAGCTCCACTGCCACCTGTTCAGAATTTACTATAAAGCTGTTAAACAAGACGAGAACTTTGATGCTGACTGTGAAAACAAGTTTCACTGTATCTGACCCGAGCAGCACTCACTGTTGATCCCGAAGCAAAGGAATTTGATTTTTTTCTTTAAGCACAGCTATCTTTTTACCTTTATAAGCTGTTTAAAAAAATGTAAATAAAATAACTCAATGGACAATAGAGGGCATTCATCCCCCAGAAAGACAGCCGCCACCCTTAGACATGAAATATCGCAGCACATTAAGTCATGAGACCCCGCTAATCAAAGCTGACAGGGCCCTGAATGTGATTTCTGCTGAGACTTAGCGATATCATGGGGCACTGAAGCATGCACAGCCTGCCAGACTGCCCCTGTTCATGTGACAATGGCTTTTATTCCCCAAAGGGGCCTGCGAGTGACAAGAGTCCCCTTTGTCTCCAGGCTCCCGCATTCGCAGTGCAAGAGAGGTTCATTCAAGCAGCCCCAGACACTCTTTGAAAGGCTGAAGTGTAACATAAGATGACCATGAAACACTAGCTTGCCTTCTGCCTACGCCTCATTCTTCTCCAGCACAGCCTGGCCTATTCAGGGCCTCTCGCAGTCCCACTCGCGCTGCATTACCCCCGGTCTGCTGAATCCCGGCATTGTCCGGGCCGGCATCCAGCGCCCTTCCCACACCGAAACACCCCGAGCCCTTCCCACACCGAAACACCCACTGTCCATCCTGCACCGAAACACCCCGAGCCCTTCCCACACCGAAACACCCACTGTCCATCCTGCACCGAAACACCCACTGTCCATCCTGCACCGAAACACCCACTGTCCATCCTGCACTGAAACACCCACTGTCCATCCTGCACAGAAACACCCAGAGCCCTTCCCGCACCGAAACACCCACTGTCCATCCTGCATTGAAACACCACGAGCCCTTCCTGCAACAAATCCATCCAGAGACTTTCTTGCACCATTTCCACTGGCACCCAGCACCCTTCCCACACATACCAAATCCACCCAGAGCCCTTCCCATACACACCAAATCCACTGGCACCCAGCACCCTCCCCACACCAAATCCACCAACACCCATTGCCCTTCCCACACCACATCCACTCAGAGACCTCCCCACCCTGCATTCATCCGGGGCCCTTCCCACACCACATTCTCCCACACCCATCGCCCTTCCCAAACTGCATCCTTCTGGCATTGCGGCCGGGCTCTGGCACCACTGGCACAGCCCAGCTTGAGTGTGGCATGGAGCCGTGGCATGGAGCCATGGCTGGCTTCGGGGGATTTTGGGAAGGGGACAAGGCTGCTATGCTTCCCTGGAACTCCCTGAACAGGAATGCTGAACCTCCCCATCTCCCCACGCCACAGAGGCCACGATGAGCAGAACTGGGAGCCCTCGCCCTGCTCAGAGCTCTCACTGCTCCTCCAGCAGCTGCACGCTCCCACCACAAAAGAAAGATAAAACACCCAACACCCCAACCCCCAGTTACACATCCCTACTGTCCCCCCCAGCTCCCGATATCCGCCAGTCTCCCTGCACCCCGGGAGCAGCACTAGTGCCATCCACTGGTGCTGCTCCCCTACAGGCACCTCCTCAGCACAGCCCGCGCAGCTAAACCAGAACTGTCACCCTCACCTGTCCCGAGGCCCGGCGGTGCTGGGGCCTCTCCTGTGCCCTACCCCAGCACTGCCCTGAGCCCCAGGCTCAGCCTCCAACTGGCTCCCCCAAATCCAGGCATAAGGGAGGGCCAGAGGTGCTTTGGCTCTGCCAAACACTGCCACAACTGCCACACAACTGCCGCAGCCAACCCCAGGGAGCTCTGGGACCTTGTTTTCCAAAGGGAACTTTCTCCAAAACCCCCACGACAGAAAGGAGCTTTAACTCTCAGGGCAGAGGATATTCACGGTTTGCACACCACAGACAAAGGGAATAACCTGCTCTAGAATAAAACACAGAGTCCCAGAATGGCTTGGGTTGGAAGGGACCCTAAAATTCATCCAGTTCCAGCCCCCTGCCATGGGCAAGGACACCTTCCACTATCTCAGGCTGCTCCAAGTCCTGTCCAACCTGGTCTGGAAAAATTCCAGAGATGGGGCAGCCATGCCAGAGATGCTGCAGTGCTGTAGAACAGGGTGAATGAAACACACCAGATCCTGGGTCTGGTGAACTCCTGCCTATGTCAACACCCAGACACAAATACAGGAGGCGTTAACACATTTGGAATATGAGCCTCAGTTTTAAAGAGGCTTCAAAACTTCTCCAAGACCTGAGATTGGGGCAATCCCATGGGACCAGGGAAGTTCTCCAGGCCCTCTGGCTGCAGGGGGGCTGGAGATAGAGGAGCAGGTCTATGACCAAAGACTAAAATCCCTTCTTTTCTTGCTAAGGACAAGGACAACAAAAAAAACCCACAACCATCCCCTTAAATTCTCCAAATTAAAGCCTATTAACCTATTACTTTCAAAGGTCAGCAAAGGAGTGGAGGGAGGACTCCCTGGCATTCTGTCCTCAGCCAGCAGAAAAGCTGAGGTTGAGCCTGGCCTGCTCCTGTACATGGGAAGAGCATGTTAAGCTGCAGCATTCACAGCGTGCAGCTGCTGGGATGAAACAGAATTCACATTGAAATGCATCCAAAAAAAAAGGACACAGACATTCACAGAGAGCTGTGAAGGTAAATTTATTTGAAAGACATGACCCACCTCTTTGTAATCGCCCTGGAGATAAAGATGACTGACATGTTCAAGCAAACAGTTCCGGTCCGCTGTGTGGAGCTGGTAAATGCTAATCAGGGGGTCAAGCAGATTAGCTGGGCACTGGGAGAGCATTCTGAGCACACGGGCCTGCAGCTTCTTCAGCTTGGTGCCAGACTTCAAAAAAAACCAAAAAAAAAGTCAAACACAGGTTTGGTAAAGATGGCTGCAATTCAACGGCGGTTGGAAACACAGCTTGTTTAAACCGAGTAAGCAAATTCCTTTGGAAGGGATTCTCCGATTTCCCCACGGAGTCTGCAAGCAGAAATCAGAACAGTATGATACTCATTTTTTTCACAGCATCCAGTTTAAGAACATGAAATGTTTGTGGGCTAATTCTGGAGAAGGGATAGGGCCTTGTGCAAAAGTAAAATCTGAAACTGCTAAAATGCCCTCTGTGCTAACAGAGCTCTTCAGAAATTCTCCCCTCTCACTCCCAGCAGAAAATCTTTGAAACCGGTGACTCCCCTCCAGGGAGATCTCTCCTATTAGGCATAAGAATTCCATTTTCATTCCCAGGCTTGCTGCTGGGTGCACGAAAGGTATGAAAAGCAAAAGCACCATCAAAAGATGCACAGACACAGGTATTAATCCTTGTGTTCCCATGTGATCATTCACTCATGATACAGGAATTTCAGTGCCAGCAGCATCTGGATCCTGGAGCGGCACAGCTCAACATCTAACCAGAGCCTTTTGGAAAAATAGGAAAGGAAGCAACACAAATATAAAAGTATCCCGCAGTTCAGAGCCAAAAGCTTACAGAAAAGAGAAAATCTCAGTAGGTCAGGATCTCTGAAGGCAGAAGGAATGGTAAACACTAGGACATATAATCTGATGACCCAACTCTACAGAACTAATCACTCAGCTGCTGAAAAGGCAGGCTGTTCCCTTTTTCTACATTCCCACCATATGGCAGGAATTAAGCAATCCTACAGTAACTGGCTTCTATTTGCGGAGCTGGAAGAACACACAGAGCAGATTTCTGCAATTGGGTTTATCCTGACAGCAGGGATGTGGGTTCCAGTGGGAGAGCCTCGAGCCTGCAAAGGCTGCAAGAGCAATGCTTGATCAAAGTGGTTTGATCCGGGGAGATGGAAATCCCAGCTTCGGAGGGGAAACGGCTCTGGCAGCACAGCTTCCCGTATGATTTCATTTTCAGGCCAGCATGCCACAGATAGCAACATCTCACTGTGAGTTTCACACCTTGTCACACACGGTATGGGGCTACAGAGAAGATGCTGGACTTTGGAATAAAGCGAAACTGGAGATACTTGAGGAATATTAAAATCAGTTGCGCTCTCCTCTCTCCCAGCTCTCTTGCTTTCTCTTTTTCTAACCTGTGGGACAGCAGGATGCTCTTTCATCCAAAGCTGCAGCTCCGTAGTGATGCAATACCCCAGGGAATGCCCTTTCCCCTTCCAATCGCCGCTGCTCTCCAGCATGGCCAGGAGTCCTGCCAAAGGGTCCTCCAGTCTGGCAAAGCCCCGCCTGATTTCTTCCTTGAGCTGCCGAGATACAAAACCACATTGTCATGTACAAAAAGATTAGTGAATCCTCCCTTCCCCCAGCTGAACACAAAGCTTTATTTTTTTTAATTTAATCTATTCAGAGAGGTAACTGTTGCTATTCAGCCACCATCCGTGCCTCCAGTGACTTTTCATGTCATTACAGATTCCTTCATGGCTCGCTGCACCTCAAACCCAATGGGAAAAGCAGCAATTGTCCACACTAATTATCCCATAAAGACAGAGAAGTTGTTCTGTGGGGCAGACAAAGGGGCTTGGGATTTGGGGGAGGGGGAGAAAAGAAGCGAGCTGGAGAGAGGGGTGTTATTGGGAAAATGGCAATATTGAAGGTAGAGAAGTGGGCTCAAAAACTTGCTGATATTCTAGGATACCTACAAGGAGCACTGCAAAAACCCCTCCCCACTGCTGCACCACAAACTTGCATATTTCACCTTATCCCCACTTCAGCCACAACAGTGCCACACTCCTCGCCGTAATCGGAATATTTGGGAGTCCCAAAATCATTTGGGTTTTACACTCAAGATCAAGGTGAATGAAAAATCTGAGTTAAAATTCTGTCAGACTGCCATCCTCCAAGTGTGTGCTCCTTCCGCCAAAGCTCCCTGAGCACCTCCTGCCCCTGCGGGCTCTGCACACCTCTGTGAGCCTAAAGGCCCCACAAAGGGGCTCAGAACATGGGAAAACTCCACGCCATAAATCTTAGGAATCCCAGGGTGATGTGTTTAGAAATGTGAAGGAATTGGACCCTCACTTTGTGAATGTTAATAGGCTACTTACTCCCCATCTGGTAGAAGTGATAAATTAGCAGTACTGGGCAATATCTCTATCATGTTTACATTAGAAGTAGTTTCCCGGGAGCCGGGAGGGTTGGCAGGGTGAGGAAGTGGCATCCTCAGTACCCACACAGGACCTCTCACTGCATGGTACCTCACCAGCGTGGAGCAGGGCAAAGGCAGAGACGGAAAACAAGAAATCACTGAGAGCAGCTGCTCTCTTTCTTTTTTGGCAAAAAAGCCAAATCCAAAAGATGCTCATTCCTGCTGCAGCCAGCACTTGTAATTTACTGGATTTCATGGCCCCATTCAGAGCTTCCAGTGGAAACAATATAAAGTTTGAAGAACAACATGGAAAACAAAATAAAATCTACAGAAAATTTGCCAATGAATTTGTTCTTTTTTTATTCATCGACAATTTTTACTGGAAGACAGTAATTTTCCAGAGTGTCTTTCATGTCTGAAAACCCCACAGAACATATAGTTTATGGCAGAAACTGTTTCTTTCTCACTGAACTCTCTGAAGGTGGTATGAAAAGTTGACGACTAACGGAGATGTGACTTCAGATAAGAGATTTCTCCCTGGAAGTCATTTTCCCCGTGGCAAGAGTTTGCGATGCTAAACACAGGGCTCCAACTTCACTGGGAGATGCAGCAGAAGGCAGAGTCGAGCTCTTCTCCAACCACAAACATCCAACCCAACAGCCAAAGGAAAACAAGGCAGCTTGCCAGCTCCACTGCACTGTTTGCAAATGGCTTTTTTCCCCCCAAAGCCCCACTTCAGCACATTCGGACCTTCCACCATCCCACTCAGCTCCTCCTCAGGCTGGAATCTGAGCCTGGACTCTGGCAGGATGGGCTCCAGCAGACACCAGGTCCTGCTGGCACGGGCAGAGCGGCTCCCAGCACTGGCACAGCTGTCGGCAGCACAGACTCCGCTCATCTGCACTGAGTCTGCCTTGAGACCAGCCAGGCTGTGATCAGCTGGGAAAGAGCCTCCTTCCACACCTCCCACAAGCCTTCAGCATGGCAGGCATAATCTGAGGGGGATGGCAAAGAACAGCACGGGCCCGAGACACCCAAATCAGAGAGGAGAGAGTGCTGTGCTGCCTGGCCCGAGACACCCAAATCAGAGAGGAGAGAGTGCTGTGCTGCCTGGCCCGAGACACCCAAATCAGAGCGGAGAGAGTGCTGTGCTGCCTGGCCCGTCCTTCCGCCAGAGGAGGATTCCTCTCCAACGTGTAATTGCCATTTCCATTTCAATTGATTCCCATGGCAGGGAATGCTCCTTGGGGGATTTCCACAGTCTGACAGATCATGGGAATAGGAAAATGTTGCTGATGCTCAAACTACACACTCCTTTATTCAGCTCTGATCCCCTGTTTCTAGTCCCATGGCTCTGGGCAGTCTGCTGGTGCTTCCTGGTTATTCCCAAATGGTCGTTCCTACATAGGAATGACCACTTCTTACACCCCTGTCCCAGAGCTGGGGTCAGGCCCTGGCAGACACATTCCTGCCCATGGTCACTGATTTGAGAGCCCGTGGCAGGGGTGGAACTGAGTTGGCTTTAAACTCCTTTCCAACCTAAACCAGTCTGGAATTCCATGGCTTCTGGGGATCCCCCAGCTTTTCCGCTCGCAGCAGGATCACTGCAGGGCCAAAGGACACATCCATATGAGGCTTTGTCTTTTCCAGAGTGTTTTTCTTCCCAATCCACATACAGATCCCAGGGTCCCCAGTGCAGAGATTTTGATGATTACTCTTTCCTACTGTTGTTTTGTGGGATTAACTGCCCTCCAGACCTAAAGGATTATAGTTTTTTTTCCTCCAACACTAACAAAATTTGATGGAAAGCTCAAGGCTTCAGAGTTGCTGAGCTCAAGTCTCAGCCAGTGAGTGACCATTTGGAAAGGCACTTCTCACACTGGGTTTCTAGTTGTTTTTTCCAGCTGGCAGCCACAGACTCCCAGTAATGGGAAGTCTAAGAGCAGCAGACAAGGCCAGGGACTAAGCACTGCAGACACCCAGAACATGCTCCACATGGTTTTGTGGGAGCTGCAGGGCTCTGGGCCCACTAGAAAAGGACCCATCTCACTTATGAACCTGCCTGAACAGCAGAGTTAAACACAGAAAACTCACCGCTCAGCTGATGCACCTGCTGTTTTTGTTAGTTTTCAAGCACTCAGATTTAGATTAAATATATTTTACTGCCTATGAGAAATCTCCATGTGGAGCCCATAGGTTGCTGTATAAAAATACAGCACTAATTTTAGGCAGCAATGTAAATTGCACTCACCACTCTAAAAGGCAAAACCAAACCAAATCAGAAAAAAAAAATACTTCAAATATGAAAGCTTCGATATATCCCCTTGGCAAACAGCACTTCTCTACCAAGTTTATCTCTCATTTTTTTCAGCTACTAGAAATATTCTTCCCCCTCCCCCCAAGATCCTCCATTTAATGGACAAAAGAAGTGTTTAGAACAAAACTAAAGCAACTTTGATTTTCTTTCCTTCTGTAACTCAGCCCTGGAAACTCCAGCTCTTTTCTAGGAGCCCCTGAGCTGCTCCCCGTCACACAAAGCTACCCTTCTTTTCACTTGTAGCTGCAAAAGCAGAGGCTCTTCCCCTGAGTGCTGGAATGAAAGCGGCCGTGAAGGATTGCGGGTCTGACCCGAACGTCCTGTGCTGGACATGCTCTGCATCCAGAGGACCTGCTGCGTGCAGAGCTCAGCCTTACCTTCCCCAGCTCCTGCTTTGTCCAGAGAAGCTGAAGGGTTTTCAGCAGGAGAAGTGGGTCCTGCCCTGGAGGAGGGGGAAGAGAGAAAGAAAAGGAGGGAGAAAAACAAAACAAAACAGATTTATTGGCTCTGTAGAGGCAGCCCAGACACACTGGGGCATTGTTTCACCCCAGAGAAATCAGCTACTCCGTGCTGGAAAGCAGCGAGCCCCAACTGCCAGTCAGGATTAGTGTGTAAAGCCCCGCACTCCGCAATCCCAACACCACCGCCGGCAGCCAGGCACGGCTTCAGCTCAGCACCCCGCGGGCTCCTGCCCTCCAAAGCTGCTGCATTTACCCCCAAACCCTGCTGCTGCTCCACGCCCTGCCCACCCCGGCCCTCTCCCCGGGAAACCTGGCGCTCCTGGGAGAGCAGCACCTTGCACAGGAGGGACCATCAGCACAGGAATTTCCAGGGAATGGCTCTGCAGTGGAACCTCCTGGCAGCCTGGGGATGCAGGAGGCTCGGGGGCTCCCCTGCCAGGCTGGACAGCAGCGGGGCTCCAGGAGGATTCAGGCGAGACGGTGCCTGAGCAGGAGCGGGATGAACGGCTGCTGTGATGAGTGGCAAGGCTAAACAAAGGCGGATCAAATACTTCAAAAGAAGGTTATTTGGAAATTCCCTCTTACTTTTCACCTGGTTATTGCAGATTACATTCTGTTGTTCTTTTGTGTGTTATCATTCCTCATACAGTCATTAATCACACCAGTATTCATCACACCAATATTCATCACACCAGCATCCATCACACCGGTATTTCCAAAGCAATTGTTTAGGAATAGTTCATTTTAAAAGCAAAAATGTATTTGATATCTGATTCTACTTAATTCACAATCACTTTCTTACGAAACCACGACACAAAATATTCTGAATGAAAATCATCTGCACCATCAGCAGTTTAAATGTGAAGAATGAATTTAAAAATCTGAATGAACTCTCCAAAGCCACTCCTCCTAATGCACCTCCTCTTATGTTTTCATACAGCCAAAAGAAAAATGTTAAACTGAAAAGGAAACTCCCTTTCAATCACCTTCTGTGTTTTGAGCTAAAGAGCTCATTTCCAAATGCTAGATTTCATGCTCAGTATCCCATCACACTTCATATTTCAGGTCACAAAAAACTCCTTCAGCTGTGAAACACTCTACCTCATCCAGCTGAACTCTGAGGCACTGCATTTATAAAATATTTGAAGTAGCAAGCTGATTACTGGTCGAGCCAAGAGCATGATAGTATTCCCATTATCCACTAACCTCTGGGAAACGCCAGCCAAATTCAAAATGCCACATTTACAATTCACAAGATAATATTTTCTCTCATCTCTGGTTGTTCTGAAATGTTGAACTCTCCAAACACTGGCTGTTCTCAGCTACTGCTCTTCCTTTGGAAAAAGAAAAGGTTCTTTTTACACCAAAACAGAAGAAAAGCCAGATGCCTTCTCCCCACTAAATCAGCAAATTACAGTCAAATTCAGTCCATGTGTGTGTGCATATCTGCACACTCTCCTCTTGGCCTGACTCCCAAAGAAATTTATACACACACAGGAAAAAAAATTAGAATGCAATGCAGTGTGTAACCAAATACACTGTAAATCTGAGCTGTAATTAATGCAGGGAACAGGCTGGAATGATACAGGAAATGAGAGCAGTTAGGAGAGCAGTGTTTCACTTCAGATACAACCAATAATTCAGCTTGTTAAAAGCTTTCTAAACCTCAGTCAACAAACCCAGCCCTTTTCTTACTGACTGTTTCCTACCTTACCTCCCTGCCACTGAAACGCGAGCTGACACAGCCAGGGGAAAACATCTCTGCAGTCAGTTTTAACCAGGTCAGCAGTGCCAGCGTGGCACTGAGCAGCCACAGGGACACCGGGAACACCTTCCCTGCCCCCGAGGTGGGCTCTGAGCACACCCAGAGCTGGGTTATTCCCACGGAGCACCCCCAGAGCGTGGCACCCAGCTCGGGGCTCCTCAGCACACGAGGGATACGGCCCTGGAGGAGAGAGTCCAGGGGCTCCAGGGACACCTCAGAGTCCCTGCCAGGGCCTAAAGAGGCTCTAGGAGAGTTGGAGAGGGACTGGGGACAAGGGCCTGGAGGGACAGGACACAGGGAATGGCTTCCCAGTGCCAGAGGGCAGGGATTGAACACGGAGAGAAACTGAGAAATCCGCTGGTGTCCGTATAGGGCTCTTCCCTTCCTTACCCGCTGAGGCTTCTGAGAATCCAAGGCTGAGACACAGTCAGAGGCTGAACGTAACAAAACAACCCACAAGGAGCTGCTCCCAGAGCCAGACATGAACAGGAGAGCAAAGCCACCCTTGTCTCACCCTACCAGAGGGAGGACACTGTGGTTCATGCTGGACCTTGAGCTATTGCATCCAGTTACTCCCAGCTGGGACAGAAGATGGAAATGTGAAGGTCCACATCGTTTGATCTCCTGAAAGAAATGAACAACTCATCTGCTCTGTTTCCTGCAGGACCTCTTTGGAGGACTGTTCTCCTCATGGTTCTCCTGGCACCCTAGAGAGTAAAAAATGAGTGTCTTTGACATGAATAATGAATCAGTAACTACTCCAATGGGATACCAGACAGGCACCTGCGCATCCACATCCAAGAAGGAACGAGAGAAGCAGCAGTAAACAAACACTAGGATATCCAAGGAAAAACAACAGGACCTGACAGGGAGTTTTATAAAGCTTCCAGTCAAACCTGGAGAGCAGATAGCTGCTCCACAGAGCACAGAGCGAGGCAGAAGTATGAGGGAAGGAGGGATAGAGTGAAGTGACTGAATACCAGTGGTCAGAACTGAACCACAAGTGCATCTGGGCTCACGTCTGGACAAGAACAAGGCAAGGACAGGGCATGTGGCCAGAAAAACCCCATCATGTCCCACCAAGGACACCCAGAAGCTCCACTGCTAATGAGAACTTCAATCCTGCCGAGTCTCCTACATGCTGGAAAGATATCCAGCTGTTAGTAAGGGGCATTCAACGAGCAAAGTTAAAACAGTGGTGCAAAACAGCAGAAAAGCCCCAGTGTGGGAAGTCAGAGAACAGCAGCTCTCCCTGCTCCAGCTGTGAGCAGCTGGGGAGGGCCAGGAGACGTGTCCCAGGCAGCTGAGCCCATCCAGCTCCTAGATGGAGCTCAAGAGAAAGTGCTCGGTCTGACACTGACCCTTCACAGCTCCAAAAAAGGGGGCTGCAGACCTTAAAATAGCAGGAAAAGCCTCACCAAACCAAGGTTAGAGCATGTTGGTGGAGACCTCAAAACGACACGTTTGCACCCACTCCAACAAGACCCAAAAGACCTCAAGTTCTTACACTGACAGTTTCTCCCAATAGCATGTTCCTGGTTTAAACATTTGACATTAATACATTTCCTCTGAACGTTTTTCATTCTGAAAATTAATGAGCTCTGCCCTGAACCTGGTACCAAAATTGCAGGAGATGCTAAATCAAATGACTTCCAGTTTTCAAGATCTGTGGTTACATTTCAAAACCATACAAACCACAAGGCTTATATTTTTGAGTTAGAAAAGTGCCTTTGAGGAAAGCCATAAACTACTTTCTGTTCATTCTCTCCATTTCCTTTGTGCATCCATCACTCAAGCCCTGCTGTGATCACAACAAAAGTGGTGCCCGGGGGCTGGTGAGGTAAGCACTGGGCTTGCTGGTGAGGTTTGCAGTGTTGTCCTTGCAAAACTCTGCTGCATTATTCACCAGCACTGCTGAAACGCCCTGGCAAGAGAAGCCCATGTTCTGACTGAGCCTCCTCGTGTCTCTTGCCTGAGGAAAGGGAGACATCCAACCCTAGAGGAGGAATTTCCCAAGGAAAAATCTCCTGAAACTTTCTCTTTGTGCCCAAAGCCATTAAATGCCCTGTGGCCCAAAACCTGGAAGAATTACAGTCAGGAAAAAAAAAAAGATACTGAGAGAAAGAAAAAACAGCAACCCCAAAGAAGGCGGCAAAAGCGAGTGAAACGCAGGGTCACAGCCCCCAAACTGTCACAGCTGAAAGTCATGGACAGGAAAGGTCAAGAACGAAATGTTAATTATAGAATCACAAACTCATGGAATCACAGAATATCCTGAGCTGGAAGGGACCCACAGGGATCATCAGTCCAGCCCCTGGCCCTGCACAGACCCCCCAACAGCCCCACCCTGGGCACCCCTGGCAGCGCTGTCCAAACGCTCCTGGAGCTCTGGCAGCCTCGGGGCCGGGACCATTCCCTGGGGAGCCTGGGCAGTGCCCAGCCCCCTCTGGGGGAAGACCCTTTCCCTGCTCTCCAGCCTGAGCCTGCCCTGGCCCAGCTGCAGCCGTTCCCTGGTCCTGTCCCTGTCCCAGGGAGCAGAGCTCAGAGCTGCCCCTCTCCTGCCCTACCATGGTTATGTTTTCTTTAGGCAGCCAGCTTGTACCTCTGCCCTGCAAGTTAACAGAATCTTAATAAAAGTTTAATGGAATATCCAACAAATCCAACCCACCCAGTAAACAATCTGTGAATTTTTACTATTACTTATTGTTTTGTGTGCCTTCTGCCCCAAGAAATCCCTGGAATCTGTTCTCAGTGAAAACTCCTGCTCATCTCAACACTCCTTTGAGATGTATTTCTGAAAGGAAAATTAAAATTCAAGGTCTTTCCATGTCCCCCTTAGGGCAGGTGGCCCCTTTGGACTTAAAAACTCAAATAGTGAAGGCAATGCAGGAGCTGGGGGTTGGGTGAGCAGCATCATCCAGCCAGCTCCCGTTCCAGCAGCATGAGGGGCACACCCACTCTGGGTTATTTAAATTACAGCTGAGGACAAATAAATTGTGTGCTATGTATGAATTAATCAAAGTCTCTTATCCAAACCTAGTTTGTCTCCTTTTTGTTCAGAAGTGGCTGCAGCTCACACCAAGTGTGTGCTGGTTTTGCAGAATAGGCACAGAAATAACATCCCTTAGATGGTGCAAAAATGAATGGATGCATTTTCTAGTGCCCAAATTTGAACCTCTGAGGTCAAGCTGATTTAATTAAAGAGGTACAAAATTCCCCTGTAGAAACCCACAGATTGTGACACCTCCCAGGTGTTCTTGCTGTGCTTCCCTTTAATGGGCACATGTAACATAAATAAACCTTTCAGGCCTGTTTTGAGTAGTTTTGAGCTTGAGAAAATGATTCCATATGGAACAGCTCCTAACAACATGAAATGACATTTAAAAGACACAAAACAAAATCCAGAACTTACAGCTATATGCTTTTGCATTGTAAAAGTCTGGATTGGAAATTTAAAAAAAACACAATAGAGAAACAAAAGGTAAAGGGCTTATTTAAAATAAGTAGAAAGGCTTCAGAAAATGCAAGTATTTGTGGATATGTGGGTATTAACCAGCAGGGCATGGCAATGCCATTCTCCTTTTGCTTTGTAGGAGGCTTCTTCAGTGAATTTTGCGTACTTGAATTCATCCCAGGGTCTGGGGAGAGATAACAAACATGCTGTGTACCGTGGAGTGGCCAAAGATGTCACACACACCAGGATTAATGGTCACAAATCAAAGCAGGTATGGCACAGACTAATCCCTTGTATTTCACAGTCAGGATAATGCTGTTGCAGAGGTGCCATTACCTGAGCCCACACTTTGCTGGGATCACTCTCTGAAGCCCCACCTTGGTCTGTGCTCCTGACCACGTCAATAGGAGCTCAAACAGAAATATGCTGGAGAATGAGGTGCACAGGCAGAACTGGAGCAAATGCCAAGCTGGAGGGGGAAAAGGGAAATGAACAGGGTATTGAAAGCAAGACAAGTTTTTCTAGAAAAGAAGTCAGCCTTTCTCAATGGCAACAAAAGTCATTCTCTAACTAAGGGCAAGTGAGATCCTTTCCATTCTGAGAAATTTGAGTTATGAAAACATAATAGGAACCCTCAGCATTTGGCTGATACTGCTTGATTTCTGAGTGAGTCAGAAGTTCACATTCTTCTGCTGCAGCCTCCCAACTGAAAACAATCCCCACACTTCAAGCACAAGAATAATAAAGCACACATATGCTTCTTATAAAACAGTCCTTACAAATAACCATGCCTTTTGTTTTCATAATGGCTAAAATTCATCATTTCCCCCCCAAAACGCACAGATCAAACAAAATGCACTCTCATTAAAAGAGAAGGCTTGCTTGGCTGAGCACAACAGGCAGTGACATTGCCCTCTTATTTCCTTAGTGCGTTTTGTCAATGGACAGACAGGAGAGCTGCTCCCCAGGCTCTGTGGAGCAGGGCAGGCTCAGCACAGCCCCACCCCACTGCTCCAGACAGGGGCCTTCCTGCCCCTGTCCTCACATCAGCCCTGAGAACATCCACATTCCTGTCCCAAACAAAGTGTACAGACACCTGAGCAACAACAACATCACGGAATCCCGGACTGGTTTGGGTTGGAAGGACCTTAAAGCCCATCCAGTCCCACCCCTGCCATGGGCAGGGACACCTCCAAAAATTCAGCCAGGCTCTCCTTCCTCTAGCCACCAGCTCCATGCATTTTTCCAGTGATGAAGAGAATCAGGTTTTGTTCCCATAAACCATCTCAGTGCTGAGGGAAGGGTGAGGAGCGAGTCACCACGTTCCCAGAAGCAGGACAACAATCAGTGCCCTGGAATGAGCCATTCCTCACATCCCACTGTCTTGCCAACCTCGTCAAGCCAGGAACAGGAGGATCTGTCACAGGCAGGGTACAAGCTAATGGCCTTTCACTGAGTTAATGGCACTCCCATAGAAATGGAAATTCAGTTTAAAAGCATCTGAACCAGCACTCCAGAAAACTAACCATTTCTTCTTTCACGCTTATCAGTCCTGCAAAGGGGAAGAAAACTGATATTGTCCATGATAAAAGGGGAAACTTCTTAATTGCATAAGAGACCGAGATTGCCAGGAACAGCAGCAACCCCAGAGGACTCCACTGCAGGTCGGGAAAGAAGCATCAGATCCAGAGCACTATCACAGAGCTAAAATGATAGCTACTTTTTTCCCTCCAGACATCTCTGGAAATCCCCAGGTTCTAAACCTAATAACCTTTAACTGTGTGTCCTAAGTAGTTTTATATGAAAAAACCCAACTGGTAACTCTAAAAAGCTGTAGTAGATATTCTGAAGCCATCCAATTTTCTTTTGAGAACAGTAACAACAGTTTGATTCTTGTATAAAAGACATTCCTGCCTTTTCTTCTGCCAGTTCCTCACCTGAGCACATCCAGCAGCGTCACTGATGCAGGATGGGGCAGGGCTCTCCCTTTCCAGGGTCAGTGTGTCCGGTGGTCAGGGGGCTGACATCCATCAGTGCAGCCCAGCCAGGCAGGCCTGGACGGAGCCAAAAGTGCTGGGCAGTGGTGCAGGCGTTCAAAAAAGGTGCAGATGTGGCACTTGGGGACATGGTGACAAGTGTACTCAGGTAAACAGAGTGGAGGAGCCCCATCTGTCCAGGCTGAACCAAGCTCTCCAGAGGCAGAGGGAAATTGCTGCTTTGCTTATGTTGAATAGAACAGTGGTTAAACACCTAAGTTAAAAGAATATCTCCTTCTTCCTCTGCCTAATTACAACCCAGAGCGGCAGATTAAAACTCCATCTCTGGCAGAATCCCAGACTGGTTTGCTGGATGGGCCCTTAAAGACCATCTCACTCCAACTCCCCTGCCATGGGCAGGGACACCTCCCACTAGACCAGCACTGATACTCAGCACTATCAGAACCTTCAAACAATGTGTTCTTCATCCTTATCTCTGTCACTGCTCTTGAAAATCCCACCCTGAGGTGTCAGCAACAGTTCCAATCACTCCCAAATCCTAAATCTGCTCCCTCCACACACATAGCTCTCCAGGTCACCCCTAAGTGATTGCAGAACAGCCAGATGGGTTTCCCAAAGCCGGCTGGCTCAAGCCACTCGTGTCCAGGGCACGCTGCAGACTTTACACACCGGCTGTGGCAGAACCTTGCCCAGTCCCTCACTCTACACTCCCACTGACTACAGAGCTGCCTCGGAGCCTTTCCAGTGTTCCTAGCACCAAACCCGTGGCCAAACAAAAGATCTCACTGCTACTTAAGACAAAAGTAGCGATGGCTGCTCACTTCCAAAATTTATAGTTGCACCTCGTAGATAAAATAAAAACCCCTTATTTTTGAGAGGTGCTGCACATTGAAGTTATAGCTCTGGGGAGGTTAAGCGGAAAAGCCAGAATACCTGTCAGCTCAGCACCAGCCTGTTTGAAGGGATTTGGTGGTTTCCATGGTGACAGGGAGGGTAAGGGGCTGCCTGGTTCCAGCTCTGACTGACGCACATCTCAAACAATTGCTCTCTTCCTGTTCGTATGGCACAAGAAAAACAGGATGCTGAGAGGTGTTTATCTGAGAGAAAGAGATAAGCAAGCGCACTGCGAGTTCTCAAAGTATAGGAGTTCACCAACAAGAAGTTATAGATTTTCTGTGGAAAAGAAAAATCCCAGTGCTGCCGTGCTGAACGTGATTAAATTATGCATGGAAAGATCCTTTCCCTTGGAACCCGCAGGAAACTGTGCGGAGCTGGTGTATGAGCCCTGAATACCAATAACGTCTCTTCAGTGTGTGACACCGGGTTCCAGCACTGGATGAAAGCACAGACCCAGCTCAGTGTGAGATATCTGCCACCCCAAGCCCTGCCCGGGGCCTGCAGGGGGGGTGGGCTGCTGAGAGTAGGGGGCTGCACACACAGCCCAGGCTGCTCTGAAGGGCTCGGTGCCCACAAGCGCCAGTTCACAGGCACTTCTCCGGCTTCCCACCCAACCTGAGGCTCTCTGCAGCATTTTAAATGTCCCTCAGTGCCTGAGAGGGAATCTGCCCACTCCTCATCCCAACTTCAGCAGTGACAGAACCTGCAAACCACACAGTGATTAATTACCTGCTCTCTAATCACCACGAGCTGGTAGAGCCCAGCAGCACTCTGGGGTTTAGAGCTGAAAACCACCTCCCCAAGTGGTTGCCCTCCTCCACGGCCACTTTCTTTATTTCAAAGACATTTGAAATAGAAATCTCCATGTGGGAGATGCACACAGCCAAGGACATCCTGCTATCCCAAACACAGTCCTCTCACTGGGACCACTCCAAGTGGATTTTTTGCAAGTCAACGATGCTACCAAGACCTTACAAAGCAGCAGCACCTCAGGCTCTCCATTGCTGTGCCTAAGGCAGGAAGGGGCTGCAGCGCTTCCACACAGGCGCACTGGGAAGTGGAGCAGTTCACCCCAACGGTCCCAGCAGAATCCTTAAGGAAGTGAGAACAGATGCCCTGTTCTGACAGCTCTCATCTGTCCATCACTATGGATCCCTCTGTTTTAACAAATGCTTCTGTCTTATTCCAGCCTGGTATCAGCAGTTCTGGGGGCCCAGTGCCCAGCTGAAGGCACAGACCCTCCTGGGTGTCAGGGGACAGGGGAGCTCTCAATGTCCCCATGAGCTGTGCCTGAGTCACCACAGCATGTACAGCCTCTTCTCACCCACCGGAATTCCAGTTGCACCAGTCCCATCCTCTTGTGGCTACCAAAACTATCCCACCACAGCCAGAAATGGGTACAAGTCAGTTCTCCAAGAACAGCCCTGGCTCCCAGAGACCTGTGAGATACAACAGATGAGCTTTGCCACCTGTGCCATCCACACTGGAGGGCACAGGGTAGAACACATCTGTATGAGAAAGTGGATTTCTACTTACTTCATGTAAATTTTGTTTTCCCAGTCATTGCACATATTTAAGACAGTATCAAAGGAACAAAATGGGAACCCAATCATTGTCTCTGGCTTGGCTGGCTTACAGATCAACTCCCAGCCTTTAATTCTAGGAAGTGAGTGACCGCGGAGCCTCCTGACAGCCAAGGGCCCCCCTTTTGCCATCTGACTCGCTGTTTGTCTTGGAAGTAGCCAGATTAAGGCTGTCCCATTCAGCCTGCAGTGGAATGTGGGGCAGATGGAAAGAGGGAAAGACAGACAGAGAGACACTGCAAAGACTGAGAGACAAAGCCTGGTGGCGGGATGAAAGAGCACGGAACGAAGGCAGGACCCAGCCAAGCCAAACAAAGTTTTCCTTGAGTGATTGCATCTGCTGGAGAGTCCCCAGCTTGCACTCTCCTTGCTGAGAAATTCTTTTAATTGTGTCTAGGACATTTTAAAAATCCCAAGAAAAGCTCCTCTGTAATCATGAGAGCTCTGAACTGTGTGAACTTTTGTTGTGCTGAATTGCCGATAGCTCACTGCAAACTGCTGCCACTGAAACAGGGCTTTGCTGAGCCCTGGGGAGGGAAAACTGGTAATAAATCTCCATTTCTTTTTTCCCAAGGAAGAACAAACAATTTAGACAAATTCTTCTCCCTCCCAGTGTCTGTACAGCTCAGTGCAAAGCACATCCAGCAGAAAATGAAAAGAGATCCGTTCTCAGATTAGCCAAAATTAAGTAAGGTTAAATGAATGGTGTGTAGAGCCAAAGCCTCTAGCTCTGTGAAATGGGCACCTCCCTGGGGCCAGCAGGGACGGTGGCTCTCCCACAGCCACCAGAGCCACTCAGTGCTGGGTGAGGGTGGAGGGGGACAGTGGGGCAGGAGCCTATGGCCAGCACCTGCACCACACAGCACCACAGGGTGCCACAGGTAAGTCCTTGTACATATGAAAATCAACACCTGGAAGCCAGAAAGCCAGATAAATATCAGGTAATCTTCAAGAGCCGTGATCTTGCCTTGAGAAGACACACTTCAGGGGTGGCTGAAGACCACTGCCCAGGGCTTCACACCACGTCCAAGGGTCCAAATCCCTTGTCTGTGCCAAACCTCCCTCATCCTCAGGTTGGTTTTCACAGCAATTATTTCCCTCCACCACTCTCTGTGATAACCAGAAATGCCAGAGTTGACACACTCCAAGCACCTCATTTCTCTCCTTCAGAACCCAAACAATTGCCTGCACCCGCAAGTAACTGGGTATTTGTGTTTGCCAAAGGGGAGGGTCAGTCACTGGAGGTCACTACGAAGGCAAGGCTCAATGTCAAAGACCAAATCAAAGATAAGGGAGTGGGTGAGCTGCTCCCCTCACCACAGTCACAGAGCCCACGGTGTCACGGGGAGGGCAGCCAGGTAAGGTGGGAACGCCAACGTCTGCACCCCTAAAGCGGCCACCCAAAGGTGTGCTTGGAGTGTGCACATTTTCTCAAGCATTTTGAATTCATGCCCAGCTGTATTTCACCACTTGGCTGGTGCCAAGACATTCTACTTAGGACATGATCTGTCCAAAAGCAAAGCGACTCATTCTTGTTAGAATCACAGAATATCCTGAGCTGGAGGGACCCACAAGGATCATCAATCCAACCCCAGGCCCTGCACAGACCCCCCAACAACCCCACCCTGGGCACCCCTGGCAGCGCTGTCCAAACGCTCCTGGAGCTCTGGCAGCCTCGGGGCCGGGACCATTCCCTGGGGAGCCTGCGCAGTGCCCAGCACCCTCTGGGGGAAGAACCTTTCCCTGCTCTCCAGCCTGAGCCTGCCCTGGCCCAGCTGCAGCCGTTCCTGGGTCCTGTCCCTGTCCCAGGGAGCAGAGCTCGGAGCTGTCCCTCTGCTTCACCTCCACAGAAAATGAACTTGGCCGAAACAGGGACCTGCTCTTGCTGGGCCAGGAAATTGAAGCAGCTCAGGGAAGGGTCCCAGGTACCAGCACAGGAGCAAAGAGGTGACTCGTGCCAGGGCTGGATGCACGGGCATGAGAGAGAAGGGCAGGAGGAAGACCTTCCTCTTGCAGCTGTGATGAAGCTGTTTATCAGTCAGCACTTCCATTTGTTCCCTCCTGCCAGAACACACAACTTTCCTTATCCCACAGAGCTCACAGGATTCACTGCACATCAGGCAGTGACACCTGCTCTCCAGTGACCTGACAGGCACTGAGGGTTTATGTGCTCTGCCATGCACAAGGCGAGACTCCAGCTGAAGGGAAACTCACACATCAGCCCCAGGACAGGATTTCTCAGCTTGCTGCTCATGGTGTGGCCACGAGCTCATCAGCACCCTGAGGCCCTGGAGCAGAGTCACCAGCACTGCCAAAGCCTGTCAATGCACAGGTGGGTGTCAGCATCATCCAGATTCGTTTTTTAAACAGTATGTCTTATAGCAACTTTAAAACAGCATCTGTAATTCTAGAACAGAATTTATCCTTAAGATAGGCACCCTTTCAGGCAGAACCACCTCCCCTGTTCTCAGAGCCTGCATTTCAGAAAGCACAGCACAGCCAGGATCATGACATGTGGAAACACCAGCTCAGGGTCTGCTGAACAACAGCTCAACAGAGTTGAAGGAAACCTCAGCAGAGAGAAACACCAGATGCTGCTGAGGGAAGGGGGACAGTCAGACAAGTGGCAGCTCAGAGACACTGAGCCTGATCAGGACCTGGGAGCAAAGGCACCGATGTCTCTCTGGCCCCCAGGTACAGGGAATAAACAGTCTGATGGCCGAGGAGCACCATCTGAGAACATCCACTGCAATAATCCCAGTCCTCAAAACCACAGTGGCTTCCCTGAAAACCTGTAGTTTGCTGGGGAGGAGGTTGGGATTTTGTTTTATGCTCACTTGCCTCTTGTTTTTGTCCTGGTATATAATGTTTGTTTCCAGTAACTCTTGACCAAAGTGGAAAAGGAGGATTTAACAATAAAGTGCAAGAGTCCATCACAAGTAATGGCAACCCAACAATAACACACCAACATGAAATAAATCAGTGCCTTTTAATTTAACAATGTAAATTACCCTCCCACCTGCTGTGACTCTCCATAAGGAGAAAAAGCTGACGGTGTATTTACCAAGCTGTCTGTCCCAGTCCCACTCTGCACTGGCCTCCTGCCCTGGGGTTAGACTGTAGGACTCTGTCATCTCTTGCACTCGTATGACCTAAGAAAGGGAATGTGGCCTTTTTCCCACAAGCCCAGAGTGAGAACATCATAAAAGCTGAACTTTAGCCCCCTTTTTGGGCAGGCAGCACAATAGCAAGGAGGATGCTGTTACTCCCCAGAGGCTCTGCTGCTGAAAAACATCACCAAGCTCAAGTAAAAGGTCAGTAGTTAGGATTGCATCTCTTGTTTTCTTCAGTTTTCCTCCTCCGTCAAAGGCAGTTCAACATTCTTTGTACAACCCCCCTCCCTCCTTCTGAGAAATGCAGGAAGGAAGTGCTTGCAAAATAGTTTAATTTAAGAGAACGCACAATCACACAGAGCAAACCCCGCTGCAGCCTTCAGGCAGGACGTTTTCACTGCTCCCAGTTTCCACCACAGCACAAACGAGTCCCTGCCTGGCAGGGCCGCCCTCCCTCCCCGCAGACACGGGGGAGGGATTCGCTCCCGAGTGCCTCGGCTGAAGGAAAGGCTGTGGCTGTGCTGCAGGCAGCCCCCACTCCCCGGGGCACACACCACGCCTGCCCAGGGAGCCAGGGCTGTGGAGCAGGACAAGCAGGACACAGGGAACCCTGCAGCCTCCCGGGCAGCACCCTGGTCCTGGGCTGTGGGACAGCATCACCTCCTGTCTCTCACAACGAGGGCTTGTTCCATTTCACAGGATGCTCTTCCACCAAGGCTTGTTACCTGAACCTCGCTAGGGTTTGGGAAGGTGTTTGGGACAGCTGGATTGAACTTGATCCTTTTCTTCACTTGATTTATGTGAAAGAACCAGAGTGGGTGGAAGCAGCTATTATAGCCCATGCCTTTTTGCAAAGAGGAACGTAGAGACCAGCAGGCAATTCCTGGAAAACTCCTTCATTATCCATCAGTTTCTGCTGTGTGACCACACATCCAATCTAAACATCGTTCTTCCCAGGCACACGGTGGTTTCGTACCCCTGGGCAAACAGCACTTACTAACACAAGCCTATCCCTTTGTCTTTTCCAAGACTTTGGCAGTCCCAAGGACTTCTCCTGAGCCATGAACCATGACAGTCATGTGTCAGGACAGGCTAGCAGTCCCTGCCTGCTCTCCCTTCCTTGAGAATTCCCAGTCCTCCCAGCCCAGTGTTCTGACACGAACGCCTCGGTGCCCGCAGCCTCTCCCAGCGCCTTCAGCAGATCCAGTCCTGTTCCAGCACCCCACGGTCCTCACATTGCTTGTGGGGTCATCTCCAGCTGCCATTCTTGGACTTAGTGGGTCACTGCCAACAAATCACAGTCTTGTCTCTTTTTGAACCTGTTGCTGTCACAGTGCACAATCACATTAATGAAATAACTACGAGATCCACGCATGGAGGAACCGAGCAGGATCACACCCATGACCATTCGAGTGGTGTCTCCTTCCAAACAGGATGCCCAGGACAAGCAAACACACAGTTATCTTCTAGAAGGAAATTAAGAGATGTTGCACGGTGTTAATGTGAGCACTTTCCTGTTACAGTCACACAGCTGCCCAAAG
Organism: Pomatostomus ruficeps; assembly: GCA_013400735.1. Taxonomy (NCBI): domain Eukaryota; kingdom Metazoa; phylum Chordata; class Aves; order Passeriformes; family Timaliidae; genus Pomatostomus; species Pomatostomus ruficeps. The sequence goes on along the minus strand of VYZT01029966.1, from coordinate 69,000 downwards.
GGGAAGATGAACTCTCTCCCAAACAGGGAAATGAGAGTGCCAAATGCCACCAGCAGGCTGGGGACTGGGGGCTGCAGCAGGACCTGAAACCAGGTTGCTGAGTTTGGCCTTTTTCTTTTAAAGTTGACAGCTTCAACTGCCAGCATCTACACCCAGCACTGCTGTTCTCTAGCTCTAGGCCAGATGAGTCCATTTTTTGAGTTAATGTTTTCATAACCATGCAGCCAGGACTGCTGTTTATATCCATCCCCTTCCCAGTAACTTCTTACCTTCTTTTCTTTTTCAATTGCTGTTGCTTATGTGCATTTCTGATAGATTTAAAAATAATTGTTAGCACTGCAGAAAAGCCTTCAGCTTTTAAGTGAGGGTTCCATAATCCTGTTTCTGTAAAGACCTTAAATAAAAAATTGTTCCTGTCCTGCAGTGTTGTAAAAGCATTTAAGGCACGCACTGTGCATCCCATGCCTGCTGCAAGCCCAGACAAAGGACAATAAAAATGTGAAACAGAGGAGAAGGAATGAAAGAACTCCAGAAAGGCACATCTGGCTGGGAAGAGGAGGTGCTCCTGCAGGTAATCAGTGCAGAGCCTGACCACTCTTCCAGTGAAAAAAAATTTTCTAATATCTGAACCTCCCCTGTTGCAACTAAGGCTGTTTCCTTTTGTCCTCTTACTTGGGACATGGCAAAAGAGACCAAACAACCACCTCATCACAACCTCCCTTCAGGCAGTTGTAGGAAGAAATTCCGAGATCAAGGTTAGTGAGAATACTAAAACCATACTGAAAAATATAAACCCAAATAGTTGGTTTAAGGAATAGTTAAAAACAGGTTACAGAGCAGATAGATCTGAAAATACGACCTAAATATTGTAATGCAGCATTTAAACAGAAGCAGTGATACAGGGAAAAAGATCCCAGTTCAGTTCTGAGCCTCTTCTTGGAGAGAATCCTATTCAGCAAAGGTGATCCAGTCAAAGTGAGGCCCCCGCCTTACTTGGCTCCTTCTTTAAGGCATCACAGGTGGCTTTGCCTCAGCACTGCCCTGAAGGGCTGACAGGAAGCTCTGCCTCCATCCCAGCACACAGTGACCCACCCATCGCCAGCACCTCCTCGGCTCCAGGCCCCTCCACCTGCCTCAGCAAACATCAGCCCTTTTCCTTCCTTCCCCCCTTTCTAATTGGCTAAGATGCTTCTCAAGAGGAGAGCATTGATTACTGAGATGATAAAGGCAAGGGCAGCAAACATGCAGCCCACAGAGGAGGCTCGTGCTGGGCTCTGGCCACGCTCCAGGCCCTGCTCCTGGTGTTTATCCCGGCCAGGCCTTTCTCCCTCGCGCTCCGCGGTCCTTTGGCCGGGCTGGGTGATGGATGGTGGGGAAGGCTGGCTGGAAACATGCTCCCGGGCCACAGGAAGCTGAGGGGGCCTTTGCCAGCACTTCCTTCCTGCATACAAGGGGAGGACAGAACGGGAAAAACCTTGGCTGCCTCTTACCCTGAGAAAAGCGCTCCCCTTCCAGCTGGATTACAGTAACAATATTTTAATCTTTCGAAAGATTATAATATCCTTCTTCTCTAAGTATAGCTCTAGTGGCAGCTCCAGAATGAAATGAAGCAACAATGTAAAACTCAATAGGTGGTGCTGGAAGCCAGAGCGGAAGATCCCTATCTTCAGCCAGGATATAAATCACCAGTGACCCCACCTGTCTCAGCCAGGACCTGACTCCAAGAGCAACCAGGACTGAGCACTTCAACAGGAGGTGTAAAATGTACATAAGTGGTACATTGAAAATGTGTTCCTCTGGATAGCTTCATTCCTGTGCCTGTCTTGGAGAGTGGATCTAAACTCAAACCACAACATTTACTACACCTACAAAAAACAAGGCTGCAATGAGAAATCTAAGAATATTGTGATCACACGTTTCTCACAAGCACCCAGGATGTGTTATAGAGACTTCAATGTCTTTTTCCCAAAACCCAGCCTCTAGGACCTTCTGTGGATGATTCATGAATCTCCAGGATATCCTCATGTGTAATCATCACCTGTTCACAGTAATAAAAGTACGTGCCGAGTGTTAGAGAATAGGTATTTCATGCTATCACAAGAATTTTTCTAAAATTTTCAATTTTTGAGCTCCAGATTGAAACCCACGGAAAATGGCAAGGGCTTTAGTGTAGGCAGGTGTTCAGAACCCCGAATTGCTCTGCCCCAGCCATGTGGCCTGGGACAGCCAGAGCAGGGCACACAGGTGGTGGCTTTGAGGACACCTCTTCCTGCTGGCCCAGCAAGGGGAGATCCCAGCAATCCCCTCATTTGTCTGGGCAAGTTTGCCCAAGCAAGTCTGAAACAGGGAGGAAGAAATTCTCAGGACTCTTGACAACAAAAGAAAACTCCCCAAACCTGTGCGCAGACAGCTCTCCTAACAGCCTCTGTTTCTGACAAAGGCCTCAGACAAAAAGACCTCACCCATGAACAAAGAGTGGGGAACAATGGGAACTGTGAAAAAATAGCCCTCACGTCAGAGCTAAGAATGCCCCTTGACACTTCCAAAAAAGCCCAGGCTGAGGAGAGCCCGGGAGGCCCCAGGCACAGCCCCTGGCATCCGCCTCTCCCAGCACAAACTGCCAGCAGCACTCGGCGAGGCTGAATCCCAACAGCCAAAGATGGGGATGGAAGAAGAGAGGAAATTTATGGCAGGACTGAGCCAGAAGAAGTAACAAATTCCTGTCCATCCAATCTCTCCAGCAGGGACCCTGACACTCAGACTTGGTGGGACACACCTGACAATGATGTGTGCACATCTTCCCTTACTGCAAAGGGAACCAATTACCAAAGCAATTAATGGGAAAATTATGTTATGGCAAAAAGCAGAATGAGTTGTGTAACACAGTAATAAAACCCCTGTGTTCTTCTAAACTGGTGAGAACTTATAAAAAATACTGCTAGAAAAATTTTCAACCTGGACAAGAATTCTAGGAATGCTGATATCCAGATGTGGGCAGGAAACCTCAAAGATCCAATAATCTTCATGGCATGCAATTTAGCATTGATTCACACGTTTTGCTTTATTTGTGACTCAGCATTCTCCTACAATAGCAGTGAGAAAATAAATGGAAAGCAAATCCTGCTGAATGAAAACTCACCTGTGGGCTGATCACTTGAGTAACTGTCCTGATTCATCCTCCCAAAGGCAGCACCAGATCGGGATGCTGAGGCTGGAGGTCTAAACTCAGAGATGCAGCCCAAGCTCTTGCTTCTGGAAAGAAAATGCAGAGTTACTGTCAAGCTGTAGCTACTTCACCCTGTGTGAGAAAGTGAATATCTTGTGTGGGGTCTGTTGTCCTTGAATTCCCAGGAGTGGAGAACCTATAGGCATGTACAACTGGGTGTAGGAGCCGTGGGACACGTGCCTGAAGATCCGAGAATGCAGTGGCAAACTGAATCAAGGCAACCAAGAAACACTGAAAAGTGGCACCTGAGGTCCCGTGGAAGGTAAAACAACACATAGTTAAAAACACAGCTGGGTGCCTGGAATAGGCTGAGCTTCAGATCTGCACTGCACAAACAGGAGTCCCTAATGCTGTTCATCTGAGCAGCCAAACAGAATTGCACAGGGTGAAGAGTTGGATTTCCAACTCAGCAGATTCTATGATTCTGTGATTCTGTGCAAACCCCAGACCTGCCTAACCCCAAACTGGACAAACAGGCCACGTCAAAGCATGTTTTTGCCACAGCTATACAGCTCCTCCTCTCTGTTTGCTTGCCCTTCCACTCATCACATCTTGACTGTGGTAGAGTTGGGAACAGAACCCCTGTCTCCCAAATCCCAGTCCAGTGCCTTAACCACCACATCCTTCCTGCTGAATCACACTGCAGGATTGTTTATCAGGAAGGAAATTCCCTCTCGAGAGCACTCACTCTGAGTGTGCCGGTGGAACACAAATGCTTAGAAAAACACAAACAGAGAGGCAATAACAACAAGTGATTGAAGTCCCTGTACTGGCTGGAGGCACAGCGGTACCTTGGGTTTGTTGTCGAGCAGTGGAAGTGAGAATCCATGGAGCAGGACATGACACAGAACAGGCAGTGCACCCAGATGGCCCCCCAGGAACAGCCTCCTGCTCTCCACAGGTGATCTCTGACTCTGAAAGTCTCTCCCCCACATTTAGCACAAGGTGTATGCTGCTCAGGGCCATTCAAAAGCTTTGGATTCTCAGCAGGCACTGGGAAGGTCACCTTTGGTAGCAAAGCTGCCAAGCGCAAGCAGCTGTGGATGTGACCCAGGGGTCAGAATTAACCTCAACATGTTGTGCAAGCAAAGGGCTCTCGCTTTCTTTAAGGTCTTTACCCCCAAAATAAGAAAAATTAGGGTGTGTCTGAGGGGAAGAGACCAAAAATGAAACAAATATGTCTTAGCCTAAACACAGTTTACCCCACCGGTCTCCTGCAAAACAAAAAGGGCTGTAATTCATTCATGATCTGTCAAAAAACACAAACCCACAGAAATGGCAAATTCATGGTCCAGGACTCTGAAGAATTTGGCTCTGCTCAGCAGTTGGGCAAAGGGGAAGAATTTCCCCATTCACAAGAAGTGGCTTTCCAGGTTGTGTCCCACGAGACCCCACCACAGTGACCAACAAACACAGGCTCAGGCAGATGGCAGAGCCAGGACTGATCTCAGGACACTCTCATAAATGTCACTGTATGAGAATTCCAGCAGGATCTGAGCACTGCTGGGGGACAGGGAACCAAAGGCTCACTCTCAGCAGCATCCTGGGGTCACACCCGGATCTAGAGCAGCTCTAACAAGCACCAAGATGAGGCTTCTACTACAGTAGAAGTTTCTCACCAGAAGACACTTTGAGGCACTTCCATTCCTTTGAACAGTAAAAAAAGTCACAATTTCTCCTCAGGGCTTCCTTCTTTTGACCTTGACATGATCTGAAATCCCTCAAGCCTCGCTTTTGGACATCATATGAGAGTAATTCAGGAATTAACATGAAATGTAATTCCATTGTTCTCCATTCAAAAGGCTATTCTCTCATTCCTTGCCTGCTATTTCTGGGATGAGGATCAAGTTTGTAGCTTTTTCCATTAGGTTTGAATCCAGTGTGTCCAGAGGGAGAAGATAACTGCATGTCCTGAGCCCTGCAGGATGCTGTGGTCAGTGTGCAGAGGTGGGTGATGGCCCACAAGAAGGCAACTGCTGCTACAGGTGTCTCCTGCTTGGGTCAAAGAGTTCCCTGCACGGAGCAGCCACAGGAAAAGGCTTCTGCAAGAGCTGCCAAACTGCTTCTCCAAGGACTGCTGGCTTTTCAGCAGAGCAGGTGTGGTCTCACCGTCGAGCTCCTGGTTTGGGGCTGGTGCCACGCAGGAGTGCTTTGCTTTGTGTTTCATCCAAACGAGCTAATGGTGCACGCAGTCATTCTGACTAACACAGGACTGAGGCAGAAAGGATGGCTGGCTGGCTGGCTGGCTGGCTGGCTGGCTGGCTGGATGGATGGATGGATGGATGGATGGATGGATGGATGGATGGATGGATGGATGGACAGTGTCTAACACCTGCCCCAGGGGCAAAGCAACCCTCAGGTAGACGGGGACGGTGTGAACAGAGCTCCCATTCTGCTTCCTCAGTAACAGCTGAGGCCACAGCCACCACCAGACAGGGAACTGGGGGCCACTGATTTCCTTCTGAGTGATTTCAGTTCAAGCAGGGCCATCGCTGGGCTGGAGTGAACAAGGGGTTCTGAGCCATGCTGGGAAAAGCAGGAAGTCTCCCTCCTGACAGTCTGTTAAACCTCCATGGGATCAGCTCTGTGTTGGTATCTCAAGCCCCGCCTGAGCTGGTGCTTTCCTTAACGCGCAGAAACGTGGTGAAATGACTGTGTAAAAAAATCTTATCTCTCCTCAGAAAATGTCCCCAAAACAAAAAAGGAGGTTTCTCTTCTGCCTGGGTATGGAAAAGATTTGAAAATGTGAAGTGAGAGCAACCTAAATCTTTAGAAAGAAGCAAACGAACACTACGAAGCAGTGCTGTCCCAGGGTGCAGAGACTGGAGCTGCCCCTCGGGAGGAAGCTGCAGATTGCTCTAAGGTCTCCAGCATCATGGACCCCTCCCCAGAAAAGAAATGAGTTAGGAGCTGGGTGAAGGAGCTGTAGTCCTAGGAGTGCCCGCAAAAGCATCCTCTGAAGACCATGGGTGTCTTTTCATTGACTTTTACAGACTTTGGATCCTGTACTCAAACCCCATTTAGCTTCAATTTAGCTCCCATCAGCCACAAACCCAGTACTTCATTCTTCATAACGCCCCAGCTAAGCTGCACCACCAAAAATCTCTGTTTGAATTCTGGCACCTCAGATTGCAGTATGTCACAAACATCCTACCTCCCCAGCCCTTTCCCAAGCCATGTCTGTAGCACATGTTCTTTCAAAGTGGGAAGGAGTGATGAAGAGGCTGCAGCTTCTCTGCACCTCAGGTTGAAATGCAAATAGCAGTTCCACCTATTTTTACACACTTCCCTCTATCACATAAATCTTTAACTACTCAGAAATAGCAACTTCATTTTGCTGTGATAAGGGTATAGAAAAAACCACTGACACAAGCAAAAAAAACAAAAAAGAAAATTCAAACCAGGCAGCATTCAACCAGTGCCTGCCACAATGCTGGGCCTGTGTGAAGAGTCCCAGGCTACCTTCTCTCCCCTCCAGGGCGCTGAAATCAGCAGGGCTCCACAAGCTCCCATCCAGACAGGGCTGCTCAGCACCACCAGGACCACCGGCATAGCAGGAGCCAAGGGGCCAAGACACAACCCTGCCTCCTGCATCAATTCATTTGATTGGAGCTGATTCTAAGGAAATCACTTCACTTGAATGGAATTTTTATCAAATGATTATTGACTTTTGATCATTTATGGGAGTAATTTAATAACTTCCCACCATTACTGCCATAATAAGATTCCCTGGAAGTGCTGAGGGCTCAAGCCAGAACATTCATGGCAGCAGTCAGCAGAGCCATGCTGCTCCAGAGAACATCCTCTGCTTCATTAGCTCGGCCATTAAAACTGCAAAGCAGCTGACAAAACATCAACAGATGTCTGTCAAAGTCTGTTGGATTTTCAAGGCTGTCCCCTCAGCATGGTGAAACCCTCCAGCTTGACAGGAATGTATTTTTTATGGAAGTTCCTGTCCAAGATCCTAACATCAATAAGCAAATTGTTGTGACCCCAAGGGCATAAATACAACCTGAACCCCTGGAGGAAGCCCTGGACAGCCGAGAATGTATCTCCCTGCATGCCTGCAGAGCTCCGCAGATGCGGCTCTCCCTGCTCATTTCACTCTTCTCACCCATCAACCACCTCCAGCCACTCGGGAACGCAGCCGGGGAACACCCGGCACATGCGGCGCGGTTCTGGGCAGCGCTGCCAGGGAGGGCCGTGCAGGTGCAGGGCTGGGCTGGGGGCGGCTCGGCGGGCTTGGGCTCAGGTGCGCTCCCAGGTGTGCTCCTCGGTGCCGTTCCCAGGTGCACTCCCCGGTGCCGGTCCCGGTGCCGTTCCCGGTGTCATTCCCAGGTGCGCTCCCAGGTGCCGTTCCCAGGTACCGTTTCCCGGTGCCGTTCCCAGGTACCGTTCCCAGGTGCGCTCCCCGGTCCCGTTTCCCGGTGCCGTTCCCAGGTGCGCTCCTCCGTGCCGTTCTCGATGCCGTTCCCGGTGCCGTTCCCAGGTACCGTTCCCAGGTGCGCTCCTCGGTGCCGTTTCCCGGTGCCGTTCCCGGTGCCGTTCCCGGTGCAGTTCCCAGGTGCCGTTCCCGGTGCCGTTCCCGGTGCAGTTCCCGGTGCCGTTCCCAGGTACCGTTCCCAGGTGCGCTCCTCGGCGCCGTTCCCGGTGCCGTTCCCGGTGCGCGGAGTGGCCACGGGGCTCTGGCACCCTCTGCTGACGAACCCACGCGGGGCCCGGCTCCCTTTGCGCCACGAGCAGCCAGAGCCTGACAGCAGCAGCGCTGAGCCGGTATCACCAACATCTGTCCGGTGCTCTCTGATGGAGAGTTTGAACATCTCCTCCCGGATCGCTGAGAAAGCTTTATTATCTCTCATAAGCACATTCTCTTTTTTTTTTTTTAAGCATGAAGGATCCTCCAGAGTCTGACACTTCTAAGGCTTGGCTGGACAGGCTCTGGCAGCCGGGGCCGTGGCAGCTGCAGCCCCTGCTGTCGCCAGATGTGTGTCCTACCTTGGCCTGCCAGGACAGCACAGCTGGCCGGGTGCCCGCCCACCCGAGGCCTCAGCTCGCAGTTCTGGCACATTATGAGAACAGTGGGTGAAAGGATTTGTACAAAACCAGCTCTGGGCTGGAGCTCTAACACGCAGCAGGGCATGAAGGTCCAAGGGCAGCTGCTTGGCAGGGTCAGAGCAGGGACACACGGACATGGGCTGAACTCACCTCTGGATGAATCCCTCATCTCGGGGGCTGTCCCATGGGATCACCCAGATCACTCTGCAGTCACATCCTCACTGCACAATTGTGTTGGTAGAAGTGCAGTAAATGCAATCACCTCCTGACTGACATATGCTCCAGCAAATTCCCAGATGAAACAGAGAATTTCATGAATCAGGGCATTTACAGGAGAAGGGAGGGAGGAAGGTTTATCTTTGATAAAAGTACCTTTTTTCCCCCTTCCTCTTCTTTTTATTTATTTTTAATAGTGTTGAAGCTTTCCTTCTCCCCAGGGTTTTGCTTGAATACCTCCAGATGTAGATGCAACACAGAACACAAAGCTTTTACAGGATGAATGAGTAATTTTAGAAATCTGCTGTATTTTCTCCATCTTGATCTGCTTCTCTCCCAGATTTCCCTTTCCATTCACCCACAGGAGCTGAAGCTCCACTATGTGGATTTCTCCTTGATCACCTTCACTCCAGACCATGTCTAAACGTGAATCAAAGCAGCATAATCCAAGTATTTCCTCTCAAATCACCATTTCCTCTGTTTTCCCTGTTACCAGAAAATCCCTCAGATCCCAACTGTCCGCAGCTCCTCATCTCCCGCCCTGGCCGGGAGTTCCTCAGCGGCTGGAGCGGAGCCGGTGGCCCTGCAGCCTGCCCAGGTCCCAGCCGCCCTCAGGGGCATGGGCAGCTCCTTTGCTTCCCCCAGAGATGCTGCTACTACGCCTTGGAAACTTTGCCAGAACTCAGAAGCTCCACAAGCTAGTGGCATTTTCATTTCCAGGTTCTTGTCATGTTTAACTCAGATTTCCTTCAGAGTTTTTTCTCCCCGAGATCTGATAGGCTGTGTCAACAACGAGCAGCTACTTGTTCTAGTAAGTTTTGCCTCTCATTTAATTTCTGTTTGCCTTTTGCCCACATCATTGCCTCTGAGTCCTCTCCTGTCCCGCAGGGAGTATCCTTGGTGTTGATGACAGCAGGGAGAGGAACGCTGAAGGACAGGAAGGGTGGAGAGGCAGGAGCTGCAGCACAGATCAGCTGCAACATCTGGTGATGGCTGAACAGCTGGAGGAGACACTGGCTGTGCTGTGGCTGAAGATCCTGACTGCTACTTGGAATATGAATTAAGGGATGACTGATTGCTAGTCTGACACCTTGACCAGTAGCTCTCGTTATCAGATCAAGCCCTACAATGCACTGGTGGCCTTGTTCACCCACCCTCTGGAAAGAGCTCTGTTCTGAGTGCTCCCACCCGCTGGCACCTGCGGGACTGAGACCCGGGCCATGTCTCTGCTCTGTTTCTTCCTGAACAGGTTTCATTTCACTGTCATCACCAGATGACCTCAAGGTCAATTAAGGCTGCTTATCAAATTCAATTAGGTCTTTGTCAAGCATGAAGCCAGTAACTGCACCCCACTCTCCTTGTACACTTCGTCACACTCACACCCACAGCAGGAGAAACAGCATTCTTCTGGAGTGCAGGGATAGTGTCAGATCCCACAAGGTCAGGCAAAGCCGAGTCACATAATTCACCACACACTGTGCACTCACTTTTTATCTCTTCCAAAGCCATGTCAGTGATATCTCCACCATACCCGATAATAAATTGCTTTCAAAACCCCTTCATGGGTAGTTGTTCCTCACGCTTTACATCCTGAGTAAGCTTAGAGACCTTCTAAGCTCAGATCTAGAGATCTTCTCTAAGCTTTATTCAGGACGTAAAGGGGTAGGGAAGCAGGCTCTGAGTGCAGCGACTGATTAAGCCATCAGTGGGATTAACGCGGTCATCTTTGGTGGCATAAATGGCTTTTACAAGGGATGTTGGTTTCTAATCAAGTTGGTAGAAGATGATATTGTTACTTAGAAGGAAAGTCTTGAAGCTGCAGTTTTGTTCTCCTGGCAGCACTCCTGGAAGGCCAGCACAGAGAAACCACTGCTGAAACTCCTGGGTAGGGAGCCAGGTTTTTCCCCATGTCTGGAAATGGGTCTCCAAGAGCCTCCTCCTCGCCCTTTGCTTCTCCTTGTGATGCACAAGCAAAGGCTTTACCCTGCAGCTCCTCCTGCCTCACCCCGACAGCTGGGACAGACTGGGGAACAGACCTCTCTCGTTCAAAGGCTCAGGTTAATTTTCACGAGTGTTTCGAGCAGCGACACGCAGCCACTGTGAAACATCTGCTCAGATCAGGAGATCTCAGTGGCTACAGATGTCTCCACCACTGTCATCAGAAGCTGAGAAAAATGCGGCCGTACCCAGCTTTTGGGCTGTTACACATCCATAAACAACATTATTAACCTGAAAGGCGTGTGTTTTCTCAGTGTGATTTATTAGCTGGAGTTAGAGTTGCAATAATCATGGTCTAATTTTTCGGAAAGTACTACAGTTTATGCATAGTTTTAACCACTTTTTGAAAAACTTTTAAGTAGCGATGAATCAACCCATCAAATAATACAAATGTTAGAACCAATGTATTATTCTCCTTTAGGCATGAGCAGGGATGTCTGATTTTTGGCTGCCAAATGATTTGGCGTCTGAGCAACTGGCAACAAATTCAAAGTGAAACAGCAAAACTGTGGGCAACCGCTGATGAGATTGGGATTCCTCCCCTTTGCATTGGACATGAAACACCTTGTCTGCTCTGGGATGCTCTGATCTAACTCACTTGCTCACAGGGCAACGAGTCAGCCCCATCAGGACAGTTTGTGTCTGCACTGCTCTGCCATGGAGCCACAAGCACCTCTGCTGTAAAGCACGACAAACACACAAGTCCTCACTTGATCAGAGGAACCACTGGAGAGATCTCACCCATTGTTCTCTCCTGTCTCACTCCCCACTCGGAGTCTGCAGATGCCTGCCAGAAACTGCAGGGCTGAAAAGCAAACCAAAGGCTCTCAGGTGTCTGCTCTGGGACCAGCAGCCAGCCAGCCCCACTAATGCTGGGGATACCTGCTCGTGGTGGGCACTGAAGGACCAGGGCACCCCGTGCTGTTCCCAGCACGTCTCAGCTGTGTGGGAGATCAGCTCCCTGGGTTCCCTCCCTCCCCAGCAGGCTGCAGTGACAGCGGTGCTGGGTGCTCTGCCTGAAGCCACAGCACAACGGTGTCCTGCTGCATCCCCACTGCTCACACCACATCTCTTTCCATGGCCACACGCTTTCAGGGAAGCTTTTAGACCTGTATTAATGTCAGCAGCACAGCGGTGTCTCTCCTGTCTACATTCCATGCAAGAGATGCAGCACAGAGTGGGGTGGGAAGCCCCAGCACAGCTCTCCCTGCACGGTGAGGAGAGATCCCAGAAAAAGGGCAAGAAACAGGAAAGGCATAAGCTGGAAAGAGCCAGCACTGCTGCTTGTCGCTGTCCTGTGTGCTCCTTGTCTTGTCTGAGGTCACTTTGGGTTCAGTGATGACCTGACTGCACCTGTGCAGGGGATTGTTCCTGCAAGCTCTGTATAACCCTGTGCTGTTGCAGTCCCTCTCCAAGGACTTCTCTCAGGCTAACAGTGGAAATAAAGTGCGGGAAAGTCATTATTTAAACTCAGTTTTGGGAGATGAAATTTCTCACAGCCTGATGGTAATCAAGGAAAACATTTGGTGGCTGAGGAAGCTACTGACTTAGTCCTCAAACAGGGAAGAACTGCATCGTCCTCCACTCTGTGCAGGTAATCTTGGTTGCACAAACACATTCCTCACATGCCCCTCAGCTTCTCCAAAGCCTCTGGGACACAAAGAAGAAATCAGAGGAGACATGCTGAAAATGGAAAATTGCAACCTCCTAAAAATTATTAATCACTCAAAATGCTAAAACAATACCCTTTGTCAAAGTGTGGGTGGTGAAGCTGGCCCAGCTCCTACCAAAGAGGAACTTGATCTTCACTGATGAGATCCTCGACCTGAGTTTCTTTCAAGGTGCTTCTGCCGCCTCTTTTAGCTTATGTTTGTGGAAAACAGGAAGAAGCAGCCTGGGGCAGCAGTTACCTGAATCAGAGACACCACAGCGGTGCAGCAGAAGGAAAGCTGCTCACTGACAGAAATTGAAGGCTGTTTGTATTTAGTGGGAGGAAAAACATCTTACAGAATGCTGTGCATCACTCTAGGAAGCTGTAATAGGAATTCAGAATCATGGAATGGCTTAATTTGGGAAAGACCCTAAAGCTCATCTCACTCCACCCCGTGCCATGGGCAGGGATACCTTCCACTGTCCCAGGCTGCTCCAAGCCCCAATGTCCAGCCTGGTCTTGGACACTTCCAGAGATAGGGAGCCCACAGCTGCTCTGGGTAACAAGTGAGGCACCAATGCCAGACCCCAGAAACTTCCATGAGATTTGCAAGCAGCAGGAATCAGCTGCAAAGTCCCTGCTCAGCTCCCTGGGGCACTTGGTACGAAGCCCCACACTGAGGAGTAAAGAACGAGCAGGAAGAGGCCCCAAAAGCAGTGTCTGTGCCCTGATAACATCTTCGCAGTTCCAGGCTGCAGCTCTGTTTGTACATCTTAATTAACCTGGAGAAAGGCTTATTTTATACAGATTATTTATTGGGAGTTGGGACACACTTGCAGCCCTCTAAGACAGGAGCACTAAGAGAACAAATTGTGGTGTCTGAGAGGGAGGAATTGTGACCTCAGTGTCCATCAGCTCCATCTCTGTCCCTGCTGCCGGGGGTGCCCAGGGCTCTGTTGTCCCTGCCTGGAGCTGGAAGGACCCTGACACACGGCGCAGGCCCCCCACTCTGTCCCACTCAGCTGCCGGCGGCCAGGTCAGGAACTGGGAGCCCCAGTGACAGTTTGTCCCCAGCGCTGGACACTCAATCCTGATGCACAACCCCCCGTGAATTCAAAATGCTTCCTCCAAGCCCCTCTCTGGCTCTAGTTAAACAGCTGATGCCACACACTCTGAGAGAGCAGCAGGATTTCTGCTGGGGCCACAGAACATTGCAAAGCATGAAAAGTCTACAAGAAAGAAAAACAACAGGAGGCTTAAACCTTAAAAAATAATACAGACACTAAGTGGCTTCTAATGTTGGTTTAAAAGTAAGATACAGCAGCAGAACAATTTAGGTAGATTCCATTTAAAAACGTGCATTTTCTACAACATCATTTCTTATCACCCAGAATGTGTTGTGTGTAATTATTTGTCAGTATTAGGGTACAAAGGCAGATGGCAATTTAAACCTAAGCAAACCATTGCAAGTGCAGCAGAATGCTGAACATAAATATTTCATGGCTGATCTGGAACACTTTCTGAAGTACTGAATATTGATTTAAATTCCATATACTCCTTACTTCTGAGGAGTTACACAGACTAGAATCAATGCTAACACCAACACTGCAATGCGCCACTTACATCTACTCTCTACTCATTGCTTCTGTATTTCAAATTGGATTTTATGGTCAAATTCAGAAGCCAGGTGAAGCTAGTGTAACAGTGTACCTACAGCCACTGCAGCACACACCTGGAATTCCACTGCCTCACACCCACCTGCCTATGCTTGAGTTACAGTGTTTCTCATTCTGGTTCAGTTCAGAGTCTGGAATTTAACCTGGCAACGCTTGTCACAGATTCAAAACTTAGAAGAAAGGAGCAAGGGAAAAGCTCTAACAGATAAGAGGACTAATAATGCCAGAATACACACATGAAAAAATATGTGCTTCCAAGTATAACTCACATTGCCTCACTTTCTGAATGCTCAGAACTAGTTCACAGGCAGCTAAATTATAATTCTGCTTCTCAGATAACAGAAACCCAATTTAATATGCTCAGAGTAACCAGCTCTGAGAGTTGGACCAGAGCTCTGGAGAGCTCCAGCGCTCCTTGGGAGAAAGGAGAAGCGCGGGGCTGGCAGGGCGGACGTGCCTGCTGTACTAAAAGGCAGATGCCTTCAGAGCACTGTATGTTCAGTCATCTCTTTATCAAACCCTTAACTAATTAAACAATCCTCTTGTCAAGGAGGACAGTCATTGTTTGTGTGACCGATGCCCTGTAAACATAATGGGATAATCTGCCTTTCTCCTTTTTCTCTGCCTCACTTCTCCCAAACAGCTGGGGGATGCGCTGCCTGCTCGCTGGGAAGCCTCGGCTCATCTGTCACTGCCGGCGCTCGCGGCCGCACGCAGCATCAGAAGCCAAGCCTGGGACAATGACGCCTCAGACTCTCCAGCAATCCATCTGATCCTGTGCCATTGCAGAGGCCCTGAGCTGGGACAGCGCTGGGAAACCGTCAGGGGGAACAGAAGTGATTCCTGGACAGAACCGACAGTTAGAACTCTATTGATCTGCAACAGCAAAGGATGCTCAGCCAAAAGCATTCCCAGTGCCCTCCTCTGACTCAGTCCCAGGGAAGAAAGAGTCTGCAAACACCAACGCTTTGGTCAGATGGCACCAGGCTTGCTCTCACATCTGCACAGCTACAGCATCAAAAGCCGATCTTCAGCTGCTGGAAGCTCAGCAAGTCACACATCCAGAGATGGCTCCAGCCCCCGAGGGAACAGCTCAGCTCACGGGAGCCCCGTCTGGGGATGGGTTGTGACCAACAGAAGGGACAGAGGGCAGCTGTTTTCTCGTGTGAAACGAGGACAGTGTTTCAGTAGGCTGCAAAATCCCAAGGTTTGACCCTCTCTGTATTCCTGAGGTGGGGGATGTCTTCCCCACAGCCCACTCTGCTCACCCCTGTCAGAAGAGCTGCACAGCTCTGTCACTGCAGGGACAATCAAGACAAAAACCATTACCTGTCCCAGCCCTCCTTCATCAAAGTGTCTGTTCTCCTAGTTGCACCAGCAGCAGCAGTCGCTACTGATTTACTATAGAAATTCTGACTACCCAGTACTTGAAATTTTGAATTAAAATGCAGTACCTGAAACCTAAATTAATCACTATTAAAACGTGCAGATTTCATAGGGCTGTCATTCCCAGGAGTGAAGCAGAAAGCAGGGGGGTAGGCAGCCCTCCCCTCCCAGGTGAGGCTCCGCAAACCCTGGGGACACAGGCTGGCACAGTCTGTCACCCCCTCCAGTTTGCTCTGGTGGCAAAGGCCACACAGGGCTCCACTGACCAGAACTGGTGACCTCAGTGTCATTGATCTCAGGCCATTCACTCGTGTGTGCCGCTCTAAGGAGGAAATGTGGGGTTTCTGTGAGGGGTGAGGAGGAGGAGGAAGGGGCAGTGGGAACGGAAGGCTGAATAATATCCAAACTTGAAAACCCTTCAGTGCCCATCAAATATGTGAAGTGGTCACGGCCCCAAGGCTGCCAGAGCTCCAGAAGCATTTGGACAATGCTCTCAGCACAGGGTGAGGTTGTTGGGGTGTCTGTGCAGGGCCAAGGGTTGGACTTGATGATCCCAGCGGGTCCCTCCCAGCTCAGGGTTTTTGGTGATTCCAACAGAAAACTCGAGGTCCTCCACAGTCAAATCCATCCTTGGTTGTATTGTCCTAATTCCCAAATTCCCCAACTGAGCCCACAGGCACTGTCTGACAGCACCATTTCAGCAGAGAATGGGAGGACAAAGGGCTTTGCACAAGGACAACTCTGATCTTCTCCTGAGCAACATCCCCCTTCACAGCCCAGCTCTGGAGAGACACCCCCTCCCCTGCTTCTCCACAGAACACTTCAGACAGGGGTCCAGTGGCGACCTAGAGCCCACTCCTGGCTACAGAGAGAGGGAAACACCCCCAGCCCATCGCAGATCCAGAGAGACAGAACAGAGAGTGACAAACTCCATCTGTGTGCACACCTTTCCGAGGAACTCACGGACGTGTCCAGGTGTCCCATCTTCCCTCAGCCCTGCCTTGGACAAGCTGCCAGCTGGCTTAAAGCTCCTCCAGAGGAAACACAACAGCGCTGTGCCCTGTGCTCAGGACGGAAGGAAACCCAGGAGACAGCATGTACAATGCAAAGTCTTTATTTTTGCACCTCATCTAGGCCACAGCAGGGGAAGAAAATAATGCAAAACTGCTCTATTTTTAACCTACCACCAAGAGAGACTTCACAGAACCATGCTCAAATCTGAACAAGTTCCTCATCTCAATCCAAGTTAAACTCAGCAAGTGTAAAGCAAACATCCCAAATGGAATATATCAAAGCCAAAATGATGTTATCCTAGCAAAATTGCAACATTTTCCATATCTGTAACCAGAAAAATAGCAGTATCAGCCTTAAGGCTCTTTTTCTTGCTCTCTCCCTTGTTTGTTTTCTCCCTCCCCACCTCAGCACCGCAGCCAAGTTTTAAACAATATCCATGAAAATAGCAGCTTTCAATCTGGAGCAGCCGAGTTAATGAGGCCACGCGGCATCCCAGGGCACTCCGGAGGGAAGGGCTCGTGCTGCTCGTTACTGTAGCCTGTGCTGCTCTCAAAAATGTAAAACATTTCAACCCAGAGAGCGTTCCCTCTGCTTCTCCCCCTGCTCTCCAAGTAAGAGAGAGTTCAGACTTCCAAACACAGATTGTGGAAAGAATGAAGTGGTTCTGGAAAAAATTAAAGACCTGTCTGCCTTTCTAAATTTAAAGATTTATAAATCAATGCAAATCTTTTTCAAAAAAGAAAGAAAAGCCAGCAGAACACTCCCACGAGTTCTACCACAGCCATCAGACAGTTGTAGAAACAAGTACCTGTTTTTCCTGACCTACATTTGCAGGCTGGCAGGAAATCAAAGTTCGTGTCAAATTACAGCAGATTTTGAACAGACTTGCATGTGCCCTCCAATCTCAGATATTAAATCTGTTTGGGCCCAGGGAGTGCATGTTTGGTATGAAAGGTGCCACTTTCTGCAGTGACACATGCTGGGTATTACGTGAATGCAGGCAGGCTGTGTTCTGGTTGTAATACTCAAACCGGGAATGGATTTTCCATAGGAGTTGGTTCAGCTGGAGACATTTTCCTTTCCTTGAACTGCTCTATGGATTCTCTCCTATATTTATCATGAAAGCCATGTGGCTGAGCAGACACAACCACAAAAAGCAAATGTGGAGCTTCGTCCCGAAGGCCTGGCTGTGGCCAGAGCCGCCTGCTTGGGCTGGAGCTGGGGTGAACACCAGCACCCAGCAAACAGACCAGGACCTACAGCCAGGACAGACAGGCAGCCAGGGACAGAGCAGCCCAGGGACAGGCTGTCACCTGCGCCACTCCTCACCCAGCACAGGCAGCAGCCGCTCGGATCGCTGGTCTCTGCGTGGGGCTCTTCTTTACCGCCCTGAGAGTGCAGCCCTGTCCTGGATTTGTCATTTCAGAAGGGGTCTTTCCCGTGCCAGGCAATGGAAGAGGCTGCAGAAGCGGGAAGGTGACACAGCACCACACTGAGCCTTGGAAAGAAACCTCATCTTTCTCTTACAGTAGGAGGATTTTTTCTGGTCAGGACCACAGAAGCTACTACCAGGAGCTGGGGAATGAGGCTGCTACTGATCACTCCATGTTTGGTATTACTGCCAGGCCCTTGTTCCTACAGATGCACAATAGCCCAGTGACTCGGGACCTGTCCATAAATCAGGGTCTGCAGTGAAGATGGTGAGTTTTGCCTGCTTCCAACTGGCTTAGAATACACAGCAGGAAAAGAAGGGCTACTCATCCAGATTTTCCCAATATCCAGGGAAGACCGAACCCTGTGGAATGCAAAGGAATGGACACCTCAGCCAGTTACAGGAACCCTCACACTCGGCATTTGTGATGATCTGGTTTAACATAAGCTTGCAAAAACCATGTGATGGAAACACATTGAAAGTTTCCTTTATTTTCATGCCCATTTTAAGAACTCTCTAGTTTCACAATGTCCATATTTCACTAAAATTAAAATCACTGTGTTGCAAAACACATTCAAGACAAAAGCTTCAATTAAGCCTTTTAAAAGACGTTTTTCACAATCGTGGCAGAAATTCTTTAAAACTGCATCTTGCCAGGCCAAGTCAAACGTGCCCAAAGAGGCTGCAGCTGCAGACCCCCAGGAATGCACTGGGAGTAGAATTCCCCTCTCTTCATGTCTGTGTGAATAGGAATTACCTACACAAACCAGCCCAAGCCCAAAAACCCCACCCTGCGTACCCTGCTAACCCCAGTCACAGGCTGACATAGGGTATAAGAGCCAGACATCCATTAGCAGCAATCTGAACAGCCCTGTGTTTTGGGGACTGCTGGTTTCGCTTATGTTTTTTGATTTATACCTCATAACTGCAAAACTAATGAGATTCTAATGAGAAGTGGGACATTATTCATTTGGGTTCCCCCCAGGAGGTTCAGTTTATTTCCAACAAACATGCTACTCATTAAAACAGGAGGTGATGGTTTTAAGAAGCTGAAACATGAACCTGTTCCCAAATGTGCATGGTCTGAAATGACACAGTGGTTTCTGTAATTGACAGCTTTACTGCCTTTATCTACATTATTTTGTTCAGATAGATTTTTTTTTTTAACTGGAGACTTCTAAATAAATAATAAACATCTAATCTGTATATCAAGTAATATAATTATTTTTAATAATTATTTTATAAAAAGTCAACCCTCTGCATATTTTGCTTCTTCCCTGCCCCGAACAAATCAAATATAAATAATGACTAAAATATAAAACTGTTTGCAACTGTTTTTTAAAAATTGAATGGTGCTTAGTATTGAGAAACTAAGTAGGTGCATGGATCATTAGAAATGTGGATCAGTAGAGTTCTCCCTACTGCACAAGCTGGAGACACAACCTCAGCTATCGGACACTTTCAAAGTGCACCCACGACATTCCAGCATCAGGCAAGCGACCCCTTTGAAAATCCTTTCCTTGCTGCCACACAGGTCTGGAGCGCAGAGGTGAAGCTTCACACCTCAAAAGCTCTCCAGAACTGTTGTTACTCAGCCATCCACCTCCCATCTCTGATGTCCAGTGGACCTCATGGAATTCGTATGGAACCAGGGGTGCTTGGCATCGCTGCCTTCCATGGCCGGTGTGGCTCAGCCAGCACAGGGCTCCCACCCCTCCATGAACCAGGGCCATGAGAATGGAAATACTGAGCCAGAGCTTTTAAAAACACATTTAAATTAGGAAACAAGGTCTGTGAACATGGAGCATATGGACTGCCCGTTCATTGTGGACAAGGGACCCCAAACTGGCAGTGTTGGCATCCCAGCATCCCATCAACCCCTGACTCCTCCAGACACGAACCAGAAATGCACCAACTACGAATTAGGGAGGGACAATTTTAATACTTCATTCATGAAAGCACATTCAGTTCCTGCCTCGTGGCTATATTGAACAACCCAAATGTAAAGGATTTTGATTCCACAGGGAACCTTCTCCGGAGTTTAAGCTTGCCCAGTCCCTCCCATGCAGTTTCTTCTGGTCTCTCCTAAGGAGCCGGGCTGGGAGAGCTGGGGCTGTTCAGCCTGGAGAAGAGGAGACTCCAGGGAGAGCTCAGAGCCCCTTCCAGGGCCTAAAGAGGCTCCAGGAGAGCTGGAGAGGGACTGGGGACAAGGGCTGGAGGGACAGGACACAGGGAATGGCTTCCCACTGCCAGAGGGCAGCCATGGATGGGATATTGGGCAGGAATTGTTCCCTGGGAGGGTGGGCAGGCCCTGGCACAGGGTGCCCAGAGCAGCTGTGGCTGCCCCTGGATCCCTGGCAGTGCCCAAGGCCAGGCTGGACACTGGGGCTGGGAGCAGCCTGGGACAGTGGGAGGTGTCCCTGCCCAGGGCAGGAGTGGCACTGGATGGGCTTTAAGTCCTTTCCAACCCAAACCATTCCATGGTTCTGTGCGATTCCATCTTTTCCTAAATGCTGCAAGTTGGGTACCAAAGCATCTCTGTCATTCAAGCACAGCATCACCTGGGGGCTTTAGGGGAACAGACAGTTCCATCTGCTAAATCTTAAACACCATTTTCTTTCTGGAGATGATAAACAGTTCAGTAAGTGATCCTGCAGCATTCACTGAAGATGAATGTCCCACAAAGCAAGCACAAGAAAGATAAGTGGTTCCACCCATCCGAACAAACATTTCCTCGGAGTCACACCCTCTGCACATAAAAGCAGGAATCTTTCTAAACTCACACTGAACAATTCTAGTGGAAGGTCACAAACAATAGCAACGGATAATTAAAACAATAATCAGCCTTACTAAGAAAAAAATTTAAAGTAAATTGCTCATCTTTTTTTTTCAAACTGCCCAAGCCTCAGCAAGAACATGTTTTGGACAGAAGAGGATCTGAACTTAAAAGATTACAACACGCTGCTGTTGACCACCAAAAGAAAAGTCTCCCCACTTTTGGTGCTGTGGGATTCACTGTGGAGCAAAGGGATTTTGTGGAACAAAGGAAGACAGAATACAACAGTCTTGCTGAAGATGTAAAATGCTGCAGTACTACACACAAGAAAGACCCTCCAGGCTGAACACATCCCTGGCTCAGAGCTGGCTCATGGCTCATCCCACCAGCAGTGTCCCCTGTCCTGCTCTGCTTGGCTCTCAGCATTCCTGCCTTGAGGATTCAGGAATGGGAGTGGTGTTGGGAATACCATTAGGATTAAAAAAAAGAAAATAAAGCAGGATAATTTTTCATGAAAATAGAACCAGTATGCTCATTTGGAGTTTTCTGTGAGGAATGAAATCAGAGGAAGAACAACTACAATTCTGCAGAATTATGCCTGAATTTTGAAACTGAAACCTTCTTCACAAGAGCTGCCACCTTCAAAAGAGAGGGAAATGCACCAAAACACCCCAGATGGGGACTGGAAGCCATGGATGGGAGTGTACCAGGTACTGTCAGCTCTAGGTTTAGGGGGCCAACTGGAACACCGAGGGAGATGAGGCATTTCCACTGCCACGAGGCAAATGCCACCTTCAGGTCTCGAGATCCGGGACTTATTTCTTACTTTTTAAAGCACTCAGCTTAATATATACCCGAGGGATACTGGTACGGCTGTGTTGCTCTGTGTTTGTCATTGAGCAGCTCTTACTAAACTACCCCAGCCAGGCTGGTGGGAAAAATTATGAAAGATTTTAGGCAGAGAAGCACATTTTAGGTAATGGAGCTGAAGGAGGGATTTTGTGTCATTTAAACCTCCTGCTCTATTCACTGAGTTTGTTCTACAGGTTATAAACTACTTATCTGGCCCTTTTCTCTCAAAAGAGGATCCCCTCATCACAGCTCTCCTTCACCAATCCCACTCCCTGACATGACCTTACTCTTCTCTACTCCACAAGTCCCTTTGCTTTTTCCTTTCAGGGACAATTTAATTGAAACTCTGAAAATTGCTCTGAGTGTGCTCAGCTTCCAGACAGCTGCCTCTGTCTGAGACCTGTATGGAGGGATTCAGAATAGAAGTCCGGTTTATCTGGGAATGCAGAATTCCCTTTTCTCCTGGAATACACTGTTCAAGGCCCTCTGCACCCCCTGGTTGGGGTGACAAGTGAGGTACAGCCGTGACAGACAAGAGCTTTCTTAACTACCCACTCCAGAGCACATCCATCTTCAACACTGGGAAAAACAACAGTTCTTGGGGGAAAAAGGTTGGTATGTGGTCATGTAATTAAAGCCTGTCATAACTCACACCCACATTGTGGTAGGTTGGTGGTGTGCAGGCATCCTTAGCTCTGGCATTTCCTCAGTTTAGGCTCCTTGCATGAGAAATCTAAATACTGTTTCTATCGTACCGCACCATAAATTGTTGTGCAGAAAAAGCAGCATCCCTAAAACACAATTCTTCAGCTTGAACACCCAGCTCATCCCTTGCTAGAATTACGCCACAATCCCTGGCTCCTCATTCACAGCCCAGCCCTGGGACAGCAGCACATCTGCGGACAAGCCCGAGCACATGAGCCCTCTCACTGTGCCTGAAATGCAGCACATGATGGAGTGCCAGGGCTTGCACAAACCACAGCTCCGGAGAGAACCACAGCTGAGATCAAAGACAAAAACTGGATTCCTAAAGGACTCAGGCTGACAAGGCCAGCATTCATGGCAGTGCAGATCCCAGCAGCCTGCTCTTATTCTTAGAGCAGACAAATGAAGAACAATATTGACGCCACGGGTGGCGAGTGGGAGATAATGGCATTGTTCCCTGAGGTGCACAGGGCAGTAACCACGAGCTGGATCACAAGTGGTTGCACAGGGAACAAGCAGGAAAGGTGAAACAATGGCTGAGATAAGAAGTATCTCAACAAAAATGCATCAGACTCTGGGTTTACGCTGAGACGAGCAGGAGCTCGGCCTCCGCCTGGGACCCGGCCTGCGGAGGGGAGAGGCAGCGGCGGCCGCAGCCCCCAGGACAAGGCCAGGCCAGGTTGGGCTCCCAAACAGAGAGAGAAGAGCAATGTGGAAATCACAGTCCCAGACTGCTTTGGGTTGGAAGGGACATTAAAGATCATCCAGTGCCACCCCTGCCAGGGCAGGGACACCTCCCACTGTCCCAGGCTGCTCCCAGCCCCAATGTCCAGCCTGGCCTTGGGCACTGCCAGGGATCCAGGGGCAGCCACAGCTGCTCTGGGCACCCTGTGCCAGGGCCTGCCCACCCTCCCAGGGAACAATTCCTGCCCAATATCCCATCCATGGCTGCCCTCTGGCAGTGGGAAGCCATTCCCTGTGTCCTGTCCCTGCAGCCCTTGTCCCCAGTCCCTCTCCAGCTCTCCCAGAGCCCCTTCAGGCACTGGAAGGGGCTTTAACATCTCCATGGAGTCTTCTCTTCTCCAGACTTAAATTCTCTCAGCCTTTCCTCCTAGGACAGCTGCTCCAGCCTGCTCTCTTTCAAACTCTTCCTAACTAAGATCTCCATGTATAGACTTTTCCCAGCCTTTGTTCTGTGGGCATTGTTGCAATTCGTGCCATTAAAGGTAAAACTTTAAGAAGTCTTACAAAACAAGATTTCTTGGAAACAGCCCTCCACTGTCAAAAGATTCTGTTCAGTGACCTTCACCCAAAATCTCCTTCTTTCTAGGAATTAATGACAAATGCTCTGCCTGCCCTCGCTCTCATGGCTCCGTGTGCAGGGCACACTTGGCAGTGGATCATCTGCTCCTGCAAGTCATGAGCTACAAATTGCAGAAACACACCAGCAGCTAAAATCAGTTTCCGAGAACAAAAACAGCTGGTATAGAAACAAAAGCCAAATATTCTCCTGGCTGCTGGCTGCATTTTTTAAAAATTTAGCTTAAAACAAAATTAAAAAAATCTGCTTGGAACCCAAACAGTCTCTAGCTGAAAATGTGGTGTCTAGCCTGAAAAACAGAGGCTTGTGGACACCATGCCAACAGCACAGGATTCCCATGGACCTGGTGTTTCTCAAGCCCTTAATGTGGTTCAGCTTAGGCAAGTAGTTTCAGGATTCCCAGTTTAAAATCTACAACACACATCTGCAATTCGTTCTTGGTTTTTATTTTATTTCTTACTTCTCCAACCAAGTCCAAATGACTTTACGAGTTCTCGCAATCCAGTACTAATCAGTTACTCATGGTAAGGAGTCCCTGCTTCCTTGGAAGGGCTCCCTTTGCACGGGGAGCCAAGCTGTGCATTTCAGCAGCTGCATTTTGCCAGAAACAACAGCAACTACCTGCTAAAACGAGACTGTTTGGGGTGTTGTATGCCTGATTACAGGACACAGAAATCTTCTAATGTGGCACTGGGTATTTTCTACTCCTCTCCCATCAGCTCACCACATTGAATTGAAGGGACTCCTCTACTAACAGGACTAATTTCCCACTTTGGAGAAGGGGACTTCAAGTGGCTTCAGGGAAAACTTGTGAGAAATTTTCATCCAGCTGTATGAAAAGAATTCCCATTTGACAAACATCACTGGCTTAAAACCTTTAATGGAAGTGTCCCAAAAATCTGACGGTCAGCATTTGCCTCCCGCACACAGCTCTGGGAGGTGAAAGGCTGCAGACACGGCAGCTGAGGGCCGTTACCCTCAGAAGGGATTCGGAGATACAAAGGCAATCACCTCTGCTTCCATGTTCTTCTGGTTTCAAATAAAGCACACACACTGCACTGCTGAGCTGTGGCTGCATCACCACCGCACAGGAACCCCCAGACCTCGGGCACAGCAGCACAAACATTCTTCTTGCTGTATGAAGATTTTTTAAGGAAAACAGCCAAAGACTAACAATTCTGTTTCTGCCCTTACAAGTTTCTACTCAATTCTAACCAAGCTATTATGAGACCTTCACTAAAAAATCTTCCTGAAGCTCCCGTTTCTCTGCATAGCACATGTGACAGGCACAGCTTCATCATTTGGGCATCTGTTCTCGCTGTCTTTGTTGTCCTCCTCACGATACACGGCTCTGATCAGCACAAATGGCGGATAAAGGTCTCCCATCCTTGGGGCTGAAGGACTGGTTGCTTCTTTCGGGCTTCACCAGACCAAACCAGTGATTCAGATGTGGTCCTATGGATCAGACAGCAGAGTGAGTTTGTGGTTCTGCCTGACTGTCCCGGGAATGACAGCGCCACAGCCAGAGGACAAATGTCTCCTCATTATCAGCCCAGCTTAACAAATAGCTGATAATGGGAGGATAGACACTGGAGAAATGTCCCTCCAGTTTCCTGTCTGAGTAATCCTCCCTGCCTGATCTCACGCTCACATCAGGCTCACCCAGGCCAGCTTTAATGTTTCTTCCATGCTTCACTGTTTACATTCTGCCTTCAACCTCCACATGTTTCCTATCCCCAGCTCCTGAAGGTAAGCCATGAGCTGTGCCTATTGCACAACACACCCTCTCCAGGGACCTTTGATACTCTCCTCCACATGACTGCGTGGACAATAACCTTCTTTCCACATCCTTACACTCTCAAATTCTGATGAATACAAGTTTGACCAAACTGAAAATGAAACATGGATATTATTCCTTGAAGAACTCCAAGGGAGCAGAAAGCTGTCAGGAACAGCTGCTCAAGGGCCACGTATGGAAACAGGCAGGAGTTTGTCCCCCGCCTCCTGCCAGGACCAGATCTCACCCCTGGCTGACTATCACCAGGCCTGCCTGTGCCAGTGCCCATCCTCAATGGTCCCTACCCAGGGGAGGAGGAGGAGGAGGAGTCTTTGGGCTAAACCCTCTTCCTCCAAAGAAAAGGAGGCTGCAAAAGCAAAGGCGTTTAGCTGGTCTGTAGGGCCTGAGGAATTTTTATGCTGTGTACACTGGCTGGAACTGCAAGACTGTACAAACATTGACGTGAGTAAGTTTAGACTATAGCTTAATTTAAAAAAAAACCCCAACCAAAACCCAACAACACCCCCCCCCCCCCCATCACATCTACTTGCAGATGCACAGCATGCTCTGAGCTCTGTGGTGCTGGGGAGCAGCTGTGCTTCAGTGCCCTTCTTCTAAAGAGAACATCATGTTCCCTTCTGCAGGAGCTCCGAGGAGCCAGGATTTTTGCCCCTGCTAAAACCACATGCATGTAGCCCCCTTCCAGGCTACAACTTCTATGTATCCTGAAATGACTTCCCAGAGCGTTCTTTGAAAACCCTTCCGTTAACATGAATGTCTCAGCCAAGAATGGACTTTTCTGGATCTTGCTCACAGCCTGTTACTAAAAACTGCAGCAACACATTTTTCCAGCCTCTAAGAATACTGCATGTGACTGCCTTTTATTTCTGTAAGGACTCTGCCCCAGGATCATTCTTAAAAACTACTTCCAGACGTTGGAAGCATCTCACAAGTAATGTCTTTCCAAAATCCCAATATTAGATTAGCACTGCGCACAGTAAGTAAAAACTCAGACCTTTAGAAAAACGCTTCGGAGGATCACAGGAACTATAATGTGATCAAAATCTGACCAACACAGCTTCACCTAAAGTTAACTGTCAGTCATACCTAGCGGAAGGTGTCCCTGCCTATGGTAGGGGGCTGGAATGAGATGATCGTTAAGGTCCCTTCCAACCGAGGGCAGTCTGGGGTTCTGTGTGGAGTTCTCACCAACTCTTGCAATTTTCATGTGACTCTTGGAATAGGTCCCCAAGCTCCAGCTCAGAGTGGTACTGCTGTACATGTCTCACTTCCACTTGTTAGACAGAACAAATACGTAGCAAATTAAATGTGTCCTCCATGGGTAGGACTGTTCATTAACTTGGGCAGAGAACCTCAAGAGTCATTTCCCATCTGCAAAATGGGAAGGGCGCTTTCCCCCTCCCTCCCCGTGGCACATTAAGGGTGCAGGTAGCAGGACCCTGCCAGAGCAGATCTCCCAAAGCCCTCGGTGCCAGCCCCTCCTGCTGGGAACAAGGGCACTGCCTGGCTGCTGGGGGCTTTTGGAACAATGGCACAGACATGGTAAGGATTGTTGCATCACTCTTTTAAAATGGGGCACTAAAAAATCTCATGGCACAGGCTTTGTTATCCTTTCCCAAAAACATGCATTTCACTGAGCACACACACTTTGTACTCCTTCCCCAAACCCTGCATTTAACTGAGCACACAGAGCAGCTTTCCCCTGAGCACAGGCCTGGGAAGGACCAGCCAAAGGCACCTTCCTCTGTACCATCCTGGAGAGAGAAGGGGCTCAACCTCACCCGCTCCCCACCTGTGCCTCTCCTCCCTCGTAGAGGGCCCCTGCTGAACAGGAGTGCTCAGTGAGGAGCAGCCCCCATCACACGCTTTTCCAGTGAACTCAGGGACTGAAATATTTTACTTCACTCTGGTTCTTTCAAGACTTTACACAGGAGCAAAATTTTAGCTGCATAGAGAAAGTATCAAATTTCATTTCAGTTCCCACCTGTCACAGCTTATGCTGATAACCTCAGCCAAACATTATCACTCCTTATGAAATATTATCATATAAGGCAGAAGTAAAATAGACCAGTAAAAATAAACTGAAGGGGGAAAATTATTTCACTATTTAACCTTGTCAGCGAAGGGGAAGAAATATTCTGGAGGCAGCTCAAGGCTTGGACACCACCAGTGCTCTTGCTGAAAGCTGAATTATTTTAACATAAATGCTAAAACCAAACATAGGATATTTTGTCCCAGCAAGCATTTTCTGGCTGCTTCTGTCCACACCTGTGGGCAGAAACACTCTGATGAGACATAAAAAAGAATGAACTACACATTAAGCTCCCCCATCTCTCCCAGCACTCTGCTTTGAGCTGTCAATGCATCACAGGGGTCAGTGTAAAAGCGAACAGTAAAAGCTAACAGCTAATCCTGAAACGCTTTTCATACTGAGTTTTTGACATGACACTTACTTTCACATTTTTCTCTTGGTATCAACTAGAGATTTACATTAGAAATTGGATGCTGATGAAAACAGTATCAACACCTTAGTTCTTTATGGTTGTGATTGGCTTCAATAAATTTAGAATTTTTCTTTAAAGTGATCAGTGAACCACAGACAGGTTCCTGAAAAATAAACCTCACCGGACGATGTGAAAGGATTCATTTTGGTTTTTTTAAAAAACCTGTAAAATTCAGGTAAAACATCATCATTCAAATCCTTATAGTTAATATTTATTGAGATTCCTATGGAAAGATGCTGTTGCTGGCTCCATCTTTCTTAGACAACTCTAAAGAACTGAAAAATACATTAAAAAATTGAGCAGATGATCCTTATTTAAATGATTTGGCAGAAGGCCACAGAAACAAAGTAACCCTGTGTAACCTCAAGCTTACCAATGAAAAATAAAGGAAGTCTGAGAAAAGAAGTAAACTAAAGGCACTGCAGAGAAATATTCTCAAATAAATGGATGACCAAGACCACGTCATTGTGTGATGACGGGGGGTTCGCAGAGCACAGGGTGACACTGGCACTGTGAAAATCCCTGCTCAGGGCTGCACAGGCGCAAGTGCTGCAGAAGCAGATCCTGGCTGTGTGGAGTTCGGGGTCCTACAGGACAATGCATCTCCCGGAACCTTGGCATCTCCCCAGGAGAGCCCTGCTGCCGAGCGGGCTCGAGCCAACACCATCACAGAGCATCTTGAGCTGGGAGGGACCCACCAGGATCATCCGCTCCAGCTCCTGGCCCTGCACAGACCCCCCAACAGCCCCACCCTGGGCACCCCTGGCAGCGCTGTCCAAACGCTCCTGGAGCTCTGGCAGCCTCGGGGCCGGGACCATTCCCTGGGGAGCCTGGGCAGTGCCCAGCACCCTCTGGGGGAAGAACCTTTCCCTGCTCTCCAGCCTGAGCCTGCCCTGGCCCAGCTGCAGCCGTTCCCTGGTCCTGTCCCTGTCCCAGGGAGCAGAGCTCGGAGCTGCCCCTTGGGATGAAGCTCAGACTGTTCCAGGATCAGGAGACAGAACCTGAGCACAGTGGGAGACCCAACATGAAGGGTGAAGCCCGGACTTTAAAGGCAATTCCAAAGATTACAGCAGCAGGCAGGCGCGGCAGCAAGGAAATGAAGCAAGAGCAAAAGGTAGGCTGAGTATCTGGGAAAAAAATTCTGAAAGACTGAGACTCAGTATAAGGAATTAGCCCTCAGGGAAGCAGTGGAAGTGCTTTTGCATGGGTATTTTATGAGAGACTGGGCACACCACCAACAAATGTACTGCAGGAAAGAATCAGACAATGGCAAGGAAATGGATTAAACGTGTTAGCAAGACAATTTCCAGATCCGATTTCTGTGAAGAGAAGAGCATGACCTCACCACTGGATTTGTGGTATCACCATTAAGTACTGCCCCATACAAGCCCCAGGTCCCTCACTAGCATGGGTATGGTCTTAAGACAGACCACACCAAAGACTGAAAGGGATCTGGGAGTGTCTCTTCATTGTTATTTTATTTTCGTATTAATGATGGGTCAATTTATGTCCACAGATTTTGTAAGGGAGAATTCACCAGGGATACTAAGGAGGGGAAAACTGAGACACAGAATAAAGCTTTTGGGGAAAACAAGAGGCCTGAAGTTGATTAAAAGAAAAAAAAAAAAGCCAGAGGAACATAATATTTAAAGACACATATGGGGAGAAGTGACTCGTTTTCAAGGACAGATGGCGGCAATGGAAACAGAGAAAATGGCTGGCTGGCCAAACTGTTCTTCTGTATTTGTCTCATCCTTTCCAGTTCACTCCAGTCCACTGGAGCACAGCAGAAGTGCCAGCAGCTTTTCCTTGTGGAGGGTTCCCCCCACTGCATCAAGCACAGAATCCCCTTCAGCACCGCGCAGGGTCCAATCAAACCTCTGTGAACCACGCTCTGAATCCAGATCAGAGCAGCTACTGCAGCTGCAGCTGGGGGAGAAACCTAAAGCCAGAGCTTCCCTTTCACTGGCTGACTAATGGGGGTTGGCCACAACATCCAAATGAACAGGCACCTACCACAGGGACAAAGTGTTCGATGCAGGGATGAGCCCTCTGTAAACACCCGCTGCCCCATGAAAAACCCCTCCCCTCCTGCAAGAGGGAATTGTTCCCCCATGGTGAATTTACTGGCACCTCACTGAAGCAGCCCAGAAAATGATGGAGCTGATGAAGTTGGCCGTCGGGGCAGAGGACTGGTGCAGAGCTGTCATGTTAAATCTGGTATCCTGCATTAATTGTGTTTTCCAATCCTTTTGCTCTGGTTAGTATAAGTGGATATTTGAAAAATGCACTTTATTTCTATCCTGCATTTACTCTATATCTCAATCGTTAAATTAATATAGTGATTTGGCAGCTTTGGTGTTGCTGCACTGTTGTAGCTGCAAAAGGCAGGGTGCACTGGGAAGTACTCAGGAAGACAAGCAACACTTCTGTCAGTCACAGTTCAGAGAAAGAAGACCTCTATACTACTCTCATTTTTTTATTCTTTATATTCCTTTATATTTGTTTAATATTCATGAATGCTCCATAATCCAAGGCTGCATTTCATGAATGCTTATAAATTACATAAATATTTCCTGGTAACATGAAAAATCTGGATGAGCTAAAAGGAAACAGAAGATAGCCATCTTCCAGAGAATGAAATGGAGTTTCCACCTATAGATGGTTCAGTGGCACTTGGGTACCCACCAGCTCCTTCCTGGCAATACGAGGACCAGTAAGAATAACTGAAGCTTTAGGAGCACCAGTGTACACCTGCTTATTCCATTATTTTGGCAAGGATGGATCCAAAACTCCCAAGACATCTCCTTTCAGATCTCAGATCACTATCACAGGGCGCTTCAGCCATCATTCCAGCATGTCCAGGTCTTGAAAGCCACACTGACATGCACTGGTGACCAGGGAAGGTCAAAACCCACCCTGAGCTCCCTGGAACAGATCCCGCACAGGCATCTACTGAACCATTTCAGCAGGACGCTGGCAAGAGATACTGCATGATTTGTCAGCTGGAACGGACTGGAACCACCTCAGTACAGCCTCCTGCTGTATTCCAGAGTCTCCCACCCCATCCCCAGGGCAGCAGAGGCATCAGGATCCAGCCTTGTCCTGCTGGGCAGGGTTATCCAACCATGGGTTTGGTGCGAGCACAGATGGGAGGCGGAAGGAAAAACGAAGCGTATTTGCTTTGCACCCCGCTCTGCCTTGGGGGTTCTGGCAGATCCCTTCCCACAAACGGCAGAGTTTGGCTTGTGCACAGTTAAACCTCAGCAGCTCCTTGACAAGCGCTGCAACAACAATACAGGGAATGGAGACCAATACCAGAAGAGACAGGAAACAGGGAAAGCGCTCTCAAGGACTTTGCTCTGAAAGCAATTTCCCATTGTTTACTACAAAGCAATGTTTGAATTCATTGATTTGGTTTTAGCCAGGTCCTTTTTGTTGCCTTGTTTGCTCCTCTGCTTTGTTCAAGACATGTCCTACAGTTAGTCCTGTTGTCAAAGGTTGTCCTTCATTTTTGGGTAAAACTCCTGCCCTTTTAGACTCGTGCCCTAGACACTGCTCCCTGCGGGCTGTAAGATCCTGGGCTGACCTGCCCCGCAGGGCACAGAGCCACAGCAGATGTCAACCTCCACTCCCTCCCAGGGACTTCTCACTCCCTTAATCCCAAAATACAGTGTCTGGTCTCACTCCAGGCCATGGAAAGAGGTGCAGGGCTCAGGGCACCACTCACAGCCCCATAAGCACTGCAGCTCTCCTGGACTGGAACACCAAGGGGAGGGATGGTATTTAAAACAGGACCCAAGAGAGACTAAAAATGCAATGAAACACCACACCCCCAGCACAACAGCAGAAGGCCAATATTGAAATACGTGAACGTTGGCTTGGCACACAACTAGTTGATTCCAAGCTATTTTCCATTCTAGAAAAGGCATAAATCATTATAAACCAGGCTTACAGACCCCAGCAGCAGGACTGTAATGTCCTTGTGATCTGAAATTGCTCATAATTTTACAAAACTTTATCGCAGCAGGTATTTCCTTGATGGAAATTGCAGACTGAATTACTTGAGAAAATTCCTTCATAAGCATTTCCTCCATTTCTGAAACACCTATGTATTCTGTACCTGGACGTGGCTTTGCCCTTCTCATTAAAATCTCTGAAAATCAGGCCAAGTTGAGAGCCCACAAAAACCTTCACTTGCAACTTCTCAATGAAGAACAGCTAGAAGGTCAAACTTAAATCTCTTTGGGGGCCCTAAATTCCTCTTGCAGCCACAGCTGTTGCTGCCACAAGGTACTCCTGAATAGATTTCCTTCATCCCACCTGGGCAGTGCAGTCCAAAATGCAGGACTGGACACTGACCACGGGATGACATTTGAAGGTCTTTCCTGTCCCCAGCAGCTGCCACAGAACATTGCTGCACTCTTATCATCATCATCATAAAGCCTGAACACACCAGGTCAGGGAATCGAAATCCCTGCTCCTTCTGCCACCCTGGTCTCTTTTGTATTGACAACAGGTTCTCAGGTTCCAATGGAAGGCTGACCTCAGATCACAGGTCACCCAAGTCTCTCCCTCGGTCACAAAAGGCAGCACCTGCACCAGCACATTTTCTGCAGGCCCCGGCACACCAGCGTGGCCAGAGCTCTCACCCCATCACTAATAAACCGTGCTTCTGGTAATATTTCCTTCGAGGAGACTCTTCCAGTCACCCAGACACTCTTACTCCTGAGCATCTCTGTTTCTATTGGGCTCTCTGGGCAGCTTCCCTCAAAGGCAGTGCTAAAAATAATAATCTGCAAAACTGACTTGAATTCTCATCCAAGTTCTTTCTCATTTTGATGACCATCTTCTGGTTCCAGGTCTGAATTCAACCTAAACAAAGTCCCATGTGCTCCTGGCACTGTCACAGGGTGATCACACATCAGCAAACCCCACGAGATCCTTCTGGAGCATCCCGACATCTCATCGTCACAAACCACTGAATCAGGGAGGGTGGAAAAGATCTGGTCTAGTGCCTGACAACCCTTTCCATGAAAAACATTTTCCTAATATCCAACCGGAATCTCCCCTGGCACAACTTGAGGCCATTTTCACTTGTCCTGTCACTTGTTACCCAGGAGAAGGGACCGACCCACAGGCTCCTGTCAGGGGGGTGTAGAGAGCAACAAGGGAAGAGCAAAGCCTTGTCTCCATCCTGCTTTTGGTACTTTGCACAGACACACCAAGGAGATGTTGGCCAGCTTTAGCCAGGAATGACCAACAGGCTCCTGGAGCATCTCAAGGTTCTTCCCACACTCTGCAGGATTCTAGAACTGATTTCTTCTTGGACATAAAGGCCACAGACTTTGCCTCAGTACTGGGCTCTTCTAACTTCACCCCACTGTTCCTATTTCATTCACTTCTACCAGTGATGGGAAAGCTGGGAACTAGAAAGATGACAAAATGAGACCTACCACGATTTGCATTCCCACATAAGCATGTTTTCACACAGAAGACAAGGAGCGAACATCCTGCACGTCAGGACTCCCAGTAACTTCTTCCTGCAGCGGTAAAATGGTTCAATTCCCCAGACAGAATCAAAAGATGAGGCAGAGTTTCACCTGCTCCAAGGGAAAACGTGGGGGGATAGGGGCTGTGTCAGGAGACAGAGGTGACTTCTTCCTGCCACTCAACTCTTCACCAATGCTTTTATCCATGTCGAGTTCACAAGTGACTAAATCAACATACAGCACATCTTTCAAACCTGGCTTTCTCAGCTTCAAGTGTGAAATTAAAACCATCCTGGAGCAGGCCATCTGTGCAAGGCAGCGCATAGGAAATGGAGCTTGCACAGATGGGACTTATCACACACTCCCTCGCGTCATATCAACACACCAGCTTTGCAAAGCTGCCCTAAATAAACCAGAATTGACAACACACTCTGTCTGAGGCCAGCAGGGCTGCATAAGCCTAGCGTGTACTTGGCAGGGGCTGGATTGTTCTCTGCACTTTTAACAAACAACTCCCTCATAAATGGAAAACTTGTGAACGTTCAAGTCTTGTGTTGTGTTCAAATGTCTAGAGGATTGTGTTCAGCAAAGTCTCCTGGAGGGATCGAATAATTGGCCTTCAAATTCCTACACACGAAGCTGTAGGTTGCTAAAAACTAGCAAGGACATGACAGCCTCCTTACAATCCACAGAGGGGACAGACAGTGTTCCAGTTCCATTAACTCTTCACCAACACATAAAAATAACACTTTAAAGATGTTTATTTTCACAAGTTACATTAGGTGAAGAATATAGCTGAACAATATGGCTGAACACATATGGAAATGCTTAAGCAGCAGCTCTATTTTCTCTCCAAGCAGTCTGTAGACAAACACAATAAACCGAAGTTTCACACATGACAACTCAACATATTACATGAAAAAAAAAAAAGACAAAAAAGTGTGTTTTCATAAAAAACAAACTTTTTTCTTTTTTTCCAGGTGCCACACTGTACTCAGCAGGCAAAGCAGTGGTTCCTTTTCTTTTTCCTGAACCTCCATTTGAGGTCCATACTTTTGGTTAGAGAATTAAGGAGAAATGGGGAATGACTGCTTATCTTTTGTCCCATTCCTTTGTTCAGGCCCAGGTGTTCTGCATTGCAAACTGTCCCAGAACGTGCTCCTGGGGGGCCAGAACCTCCTTTAGCCACAGCTTTCTCACACATTAATGGACACAAAGTTTACCCTGCTGGTTTGTTTTCCAGTCACACAGGACCACAGGGTTGGCACTTTTGCAGCTTTAGATCTGACTATGCCAAAGCTCCGAATGCCCTGAGACTTTTTTATTTCTCCATCCATGGCCTCCCTCAGGCCTGCTAAGGCTCCCTGTCATCCTCAGGGTAGCCACTCCTGGGTGTAACAACCACCGCTGCTACACCTTTTTCACCTTTTAACAGTCACTGGCTCACCAAAGAACATTCTCTCATCCCCAGGGAAGCAGTTGCTCTGAGATGCTGTGACAAAGGACCACATCAGAAAATCTGAGGATACCACACACACTGGAACACCTGGATCCAGATGTTTGTCCTTGAAGATTCCTCAAGTGCAGCTTCCTCTTACAAAGACACGCTGACTCCTCCACATCCGTCTAAAATCAAGTGCCAAGTAATTCCAATCTGTATTATTCTTTTGACAATGCTGCACAATACAAAGCCAGATTCCTCTCTGGTGCTCCCCAGGCTTCCTGGAACTCTCTTGCAAGTTGGCATCATATCAGCCCTGTCTGTTTTCTAACAGGAGTGAGGAGGTTTGAATTGAAAGGTTGCATACAAGTGTTAATTATTCAACAGTTCCTCTCCTGACCCCTTCCTAGACTCTGACATCCTAGTCCCTGCAGGCAGATATTGCTCACTGTGTTCTTAAATCCTTAAATTAATAGTTGGGTTTGAGATGGGTTCTGGCACAATGTAGACGCCTCAGAAACTCAGTGTTTCTTTCTGCTCCACCTCCTGATTTTTCACACCCTGGTCTCCATGGGGTTTTTCAAGCTTTTCTTATTCCCAACATATTTGGAAGAGAACTGTTACATTTTATACTTTCTGAAAGCCTTTGAAAGTGTTTATTCTTCTCTATCTTCCTCACTTGGTCATGACTTCAGCTTTTAGAAGGATGCCCCTGCCTCTCCAGCCCTCCCTCCCTGTGGCTCCACATGAGAGCTGCTCTCTCTCACAGCATTTGATAGAGGCATTTCCTCTGCAGCACAGAGCCTTTAAATCAGCTTCAGCTCCCTACAAAGGTTTCATCCTTGTCACTGCCCCTTTCAGTTTCTTTTTAACCTGCTGCCTCATTCTGATATATTTTCCATTTCCAAATCGAGGGATTTCACTTCACTGAAGTTTTTGGCTCAGGTTACTTCTGCAGGATCTGGAAGTGCACTTGTGTTCACTGGCAGTACAATTCTGTACCAAGTTCTGCACAATTCCCAGAAGAAAGTCAAAATTATCTTCCCTCTCCAGATTCCTTCTCCAGATGTTTCCCAAGGATGTCATTCTTGGACTGGGGTGCCAGTTTTCTCCCATTGTTTTTCCTGTTCTAAAGTTCCATACTCCTTATTATTCTATACTTTTCCTATCTGGAAAAGCAGATATTTCAGCTTATTTCTTGGTTTATCATGCCGAGTTTTCTCTGTTCTACAGAAAACGTAGAAAATGTTTAATTACGTTTCAAGAAAGGTAATTAGCATTTAGCTATCATTCATCATGTAAGTACAGAATAATTGTTTGCATCGCTTTTATTTTGTTGTCCTCAGTAAATACATAAACATCCAGAAAGATGAATCCACAGGACAGATCCAGTTCTGCTCATATGAAGGAATTAAAAATAATTGCTCTCCTTGGAATCTCAGAATGAAATACATCACTGAATGAAACATTTTCTTTAGAACCTCAAAGAAAAGCAAAAATGACAGGACCTTGCAAACAGTTTATTTTCATTGCTCACAGAAAAATAACTATGACAGTTATTTAACCCTCACCCAACTCTTCCTGTTGATGGTGATGCTGATCATGTTTGACACCTCAAATCAGCATGTCAGTAAGAAAATAAGCTATAACTGAACACTTCTCATTAAGTAAGATTTTGTTTTTTAAACACCTGTTATGGGAATAACACTGCCTTTAACTGCAGTGGGAAACAAGCAAGGTAAAGAAATTGCTGAATGCTGTGTGCTGGACAGAATGGTACAGACAGCATTTTTAGGACAAAGGCTAAACCCTCACAGAACAAAAGACAAAGTTACTGGAGAGAGAACAAAAAGCATCAGCTCTAATATTGCACACGCTGACCAAACGCCTCGGCTGACTGTATGGAGAGGTATGAAACGGGATTTAGGTATCAGTCAGTATTTTCGTGCTACTGTTCCTTCAGCAGAATCCCCCCTTTCCCTGCCTCTGTTCCTGGAGCTGCTGAGGTTACAGAGACAGAGATTCCTTACCACACTTGCACTTCACAGAATCCCCTGAGCTGGGAGGGACCCACCAGGATCATCAATCCAGACCCTGACCCTTCACAGAGACCCCCAACAGCCCCACCCTGGGCACCCCTGGCAGCGCTGTCCAAACGCTCCTGGAGCTCTGGCAGCCTCGGGGCCGGGACCATTCCCTGGGGAGCCTGGGCAGTGCCCAGCACCCTCTGGGGGAAGAATCTTTCCCTGCTCTCCAGCCTGAGCCTGCCCTGGCCCAGCTGCAGCTATTCCTGGGTCCTGTCCCTGTCCCAGGAGCAGAGCTCGGAGTTGCCCCTCTGCTTCCCCTCACCAAGAAATTGTAACTGCGGTGAGTCCCCTCTGCCCCCTCCAGGCTGAACAAACCCAGTGACTGGAGTACGAGCTACTGCCTGCTCCTCTCCATCACACCAGCGAAGCCACAGAACCTGCCAGGCCATTCTCCAGCACTGACTCAGCAGCAGAAGGAAAACTTTGAGCCTGCAGTTACCCATTTTCCAGGGTTTGCGAGTACAATGATCAGCCATGAGAACAGAGAAAGGCAGGATCCCAGCAAGCCAGACCACACTACTTTCTACGGCCTCTGTTCCTCAGAGGAGTAACAGCACTCCCAGGACAGGTTTTCCATGACAGCTCTGAGCCCTGGCTGCAGGGACAGTGCCTGAGCCGCCCCACAAGCACACAGAGCTCTCCTGCTCAGGATTCCAGCTGCATGTCTGAGCTCACACCCTCATTTCCCATGGATCACCAAGCCTACCCTGTAGGATAACACATATCAGAGTGTTGTGGTTTTAGTAGTGGAGAGGGGGCCATAAAGATGGCTCCTGTGAGAAGCTTCTGGAATTCTTCACCATTTCCAGCAGAGCCAATCTCTGATGGCTCTGAAGATGATGGACATGCCACTGGCCATGTCTGGGCCAATTAGAAAGGTTGGTTACGCCTCTGTGATGACATATTTAAGGAAAAATCAAACCACGACACAGAGGTGGCAAATTAACATCAAAATAAAGCAGTGCACAAGACACCCTGGGAACAGGTTTGCGGCAGAGGGGAAATGTTTTACATTATCTCCCAGAGTAAGCTGAAGGAATTCCCAATGCTGGGGACGAGGGAATTGGTAATGAGAGAGAAATAAATTCTTTCACCTCTGGGTTGAAATCCAAGTCAGGCTGGTAGTAGCCAAGACCCATTAGCTCAACATCTGCTAGTTGTTTGGCAGCCCATGTGAAGTGAGTTACATCCCTCGGTGTCCGCATCCCAGTCCCACTAATTGGCACCACATTGGCAATCTAAACACAGAGGTTAAGGACTGAGCACACAGCAGGCAGCAACTCCGCCATCAGGCAGCCTCAGTTCGGAAGACACATGTGATAAATTATACTTCTGGTATATGGAACTCCATTTAATTGCCCTGCCATCCTGTTCTGCCCTCAGAATAAAATTGTAAATCCAAGCAAGCCAGCAAACTGTCAGCAGTCCCACGTCCAGCACACGGTTCCTGAAGCAGTGCACACACCATTGGGTCCATTGCTTGTCAAAGCAACTTAAACAACTCTTAAACTTTAAGCAAAATGCTGTATAGCATGAAGTTAAGTATGAGCTAAAGTGTTTGGATAATAGTTACCAACTGCCATAAAAACAGTATCTTTCACTCAACTCCAGTTTTGAACACAAAAATGCAATGCTCACTAAAAAGGCAGTACCAATAACTTATAAATCCCAAATAACAAGGCTCTTTTCTCTTTGTCTTTCCTTCTGCAGCTTCCCAACAAAGAGTGCACAGGACCAAAGCTGATTCAAAAACAAGACCCGTTAACTTTTAGAGAATTATTCTTTGTGTTGCCTCATGGTAAAACGTTTCTGTCAGAGGACAAAAAAAAAAGTTGTTAGCTCTTAATACATAGTAATGAAGGAAAATTGATTTTTTCATATCATCTGAATATGGCAGCATAAAAAAAGTCTAAACTATGAGGGAAGAAAACTCATGTTACAGTTTAGAAACTGTTCCTGATGTTTACACATCACTTCAGTTTAAAGAACTGCTTATGATGGGAACATGATGAAAGCTGTTGAGCATGAAGGGAGATGGAAATGAAGCCAAAAGAAGCATCTTTGCCAGAACTCTACAAGAAAAGAGAATCAGAGTCAGTTAGTTTGGGAGGGACCTCTGGGGTTTTCCAATCCAATCAGCTGCTCAAAGAATGGCCAACTTCAAAGCGGGGTGAGGTTGCCGAAAAATATTTTAGATGAAAGCACAACATAGTACAGTGTCCTGCAAAATCCACCTATAAAGAAATTTTTCTTGCAAGCCAAATGCCCTGTTCATTTACCACTGCTCTGGATAGGATTCCATTCTGAGCCGTTTTGGGAAGCAATACGGCCAGGGCCATAGGAACAGTGATACACTGCAGAGGAAATAAACCCCATCTGAGGACCCGTCAGGACCAAGGCACGGAGAAGTTCAGCTGGGGGAACATAGAGTGGAGGACAGGAGACTGAGAGAGCTGGGAAAGTCCAGTTCTCCCAAGAGCTGTGCTTTGTTTTATACTGGAAGGTGTGCTCAGCCCGTGAGAAAAAGGCAGCAGCGACACAAGGCCAGAGTGCACGGAAACAAACCCAACCCCAGCCCACACTGCACAGCCCTGCTCCGAGGAGGGCTCTCCTTGGGCAGCAAGGAACTCTCGCACAAGCTGCAGCCAGGGCCTTCATTGTGTCTCGCTGCCTCACACAGGAACAGCCCACTGCTCTGGCACAGCTCTGCCTGGCGCTGCCAACACTGCCCGGCCCTGCCAGCACTGCCTGGCTCTGCCAGCTCTGCCTGCTCTGCCTGCCTGGCTCTGCCAACACTGCCTGCTCTGCCTGCCCGGCCCTGCCAGCTCTGCCTGGCTCTGCCAGCTCTGCCTGCTCTGCCTGCCTGGCTCTGCCAACACTGCCTGGCTCTGCCTGCCCGGCCCTGCCAGCTCTGCCTGGCTCTGCCAGCACTGCCTGGCGCTGCCAACACTGCCTGCTCTGCCTGGCTGGCCACTGACAAAGCCAGGCCAGCCTGACTTCCACCAAAAGGTGCTGCACATGCTCTTGAGGATTCTGTCTTCATTTTTCCCCCTCTGCTCTGCTCTCCTGAGACCCCACCTGCAGTGTTGTGCCCAGCTTGGAAGGCCTCAACACTGAAAAAGCCTGGAGCTGCTGGAGTAAGTCCAGAGGAGGCCACAGGGATGCTCCAAGGGCTGGACCCCTCTGCTCTGGAGCCAGGCTGGGAGAGCTGGGGGGGCTCCCCTGGAGAGGAGAAGCTCCAGGAAGAGCTCAGAGCCCCTTCCAGGGCCTAAAGGGGGCTTGTGAAAAGGAGGGAGATGGACTTTTTACACAGGTAGGTAGTGACAGGACAAGGGGGAATGGCTTCACACTGCCAGAGGGAGGAATTAAATTAGAGATTAAGGAGAAATTCTTCCCTGGGAGGGAGGGGAGGCCCTGGCACAGGGTGCCCAGAGCAGCTGTGGCCTCCCCATCCCTGGAAGTGCCCAAGGCCAGGCTGGATGGGACTTGGAGCAGCCAGGGACAGTGGGAGGTGTCCCTGTCCATGGCAGGGGTGGTACTGGATGAGCTTTAAGGTCCCTTCCAACCTAAACCAGTCTGAAATTCTGTGATTCAAGATGGACCAAGGGATCTGTCTGATAGAGTGAGGCCTCTCTTTTCCCAGAGCTCTAATACCCCTGCCAGGCTATCCCTGCATCTGCTTCTGGCAGCCAGGACACAACCTTCCTTTCCCCTTCACTGTTTAAGCCTTTAAGGTGGATCTTTTCTTACTCTCTTCTATACTTTTGTGAAGTAGAATAGCCTCGTGACACATTTTTTAAATGCCAGACCAATTCCTTCTGGTTTAAGACACGTTATTAGCAGCTTCTTTTAAAATCACACCACTGCAAACGATTATATTGACATTGAGGCAGGAACTGCTGTGCTGACATCTGCAAGAGAATTACAGGGGACTGTGATGACTGCCAGGAGTCTAGCACGAGCTGGAAAAAACCAGGCTGGCACCAAAAACATGCGTACTGGAACTGTTCTGCCTTTGGCCACGTTCAGCCCCTCAGGCTGCCAGTTCAGGTGGTGCTGAGGTGCTTCAGCACCAAATCCTGATGCTGCAGGGGTTGGGGGGTGACAGGGCCAAGCAAAGGTTATCAAGTGATGCAGTGAGCTGCTTCCCTGAGCAGCTCTCAATGCACTTCTGAACCCTCGTGCACGTATCAAGTAAGCATTTATACTCAAAATAAATGTCTTCTCACAAAACTAAGTATAGGAATAATACCAAACTCATGAGTTTCCTGAGAGTAATTCCTCTCCACTTAGAAAACAGGAGGGGTCCAAGAAAGTACTTCTTCTCTGCAGGGGAGGAAGGCAGGAAGGAAGGAAATGTGAATTACATACACCTCTAGATAAGTTCCCCATTAAAAAAAAAAAGGAAGGAAATTAGAGTTAACTAAAAAGAGCATGTTTAGCATCACTGCACAAGCTGAGGAAAAAACCTCGGAAATCCTGGCTGAAGATAATGAACGCTGCCTGCTCCTGACCCTGCCAGGCCTTCCAGTCACTGCCCCAGGCAGAGGGGAAAGGGCCATTTTTCACCCTTTTACAAGCACCACCACTTTGAAGTTACAAATCAGAGTCACCATTTGATGATCACCCCTCGCTATGTCATCCTATGTTTCTCTGTAATTAGGATGTTAAAAAACATGTGTTTTCACTTTTTTATGATTATTATTAAAAGATGATAAGTCATAACCGGGCAGAGACAAAGGCTCTGTTGATACAACAACATGTGGATTAAATCTGAAAGGAGAAAGAAAGCTGTTCTAATAAACTGACAATCCTGCTCAGAGGCCTTATATCCAGACTAGTGTAAGAAATAATGAGGAAAGATTCCTCTTTGGCTGAAACAACCATATATTTAGGCATGAAACGAGAGTATTTTAAAATTGCTCTGGACAATGTACACTAAAGACTTCCCTCATTTTTCTTCTCTTTTGTTTGTTCATCTTCTGTTGAGTTTTAAGCATATACCCAAAGTTTTGCATTTGCTTTACTTAAAAATAGCTACTTTTTGGTGCTTAAACCTGGGACTAAGAACTGCAACCACATTTTCAAATAAAACATGATTTGTGCCTGGAACTGATTTCAGAGCTAAAGCATTTACCAATTCCCTTTAATTCCTCGTGCTGTGGGCATGGCATTGGCCAGCCCAGGCAAACACGTCACCACAGAACACAGCTGGTCTTCAAACAATGACAAAAACCAAAACATCATCATCAGAAAACAAAACGTTCAGTTGCACAGAAATGTTCTGTGAGAAAATACTTCTCGGAGATATTACTCAAAACTGGAGGAAAGTGTTTCCTACAGGCAGGCTGGAGCTCCTCTTAAGTGTGTTCTCTAATGTCCCTGGCACTGGGATTACCATCATTTTTTAGAACACCCAAACTGTGGTAAAACATGAGATAGGTCTGGATATGGCATGAGGATAGCACTAAGGTAGTAAAGATTTTGGCTGAAGCATCTGCCATCCACAGTGTCAGTCCTAAGGTCACCTCCAGAAATCACAAGAGTACAAGA
Source organism: Pomatostomus ruficeps (assembly GCA_013400735.1). Classification (NCBI taxonomy): domain Eukaryota; kingdom Metazoa; phylum Chordata; class Aves; order Passeriformes; family Timaliidae; genus Pomatostomus; species Pomatostomus ruficeps. The sequence continues at coordinate 26,817 of VYZT01029966.1, read as the reverse complement.
AACACTCAAACCCATTAAAAACCACAATCCCCAGCCCCACAGATGAAATGCTTTAAGCTCAGCAACTGTTTTTATCTCTGTCAGAAGAGTCCCTGTGTATTCCATTCCACCTCAAAATCCATCTGCCAGCCAGACAAATAAAAGGTTCCTCAGAAATTCCAGCTGATGCAGTCGCTGGGAAGCCATCCCAGCCTGCCTTTGCTGCTGTATTCCCAATACCCTGAAAGACCCCAGGAGCCACACATCAGTCCCGGGTCAGCTCTGGGCTCTCTCTATCCCCGACCCACCCCTTTGCCCGGAGAAGCTGCTGCCACCTCCCCCAGGGGAGCAGTGGAGCTGGGAAGTGCAGTGTCTGCCCCGGTCCTAGGGCTGCTCTGCCAGGATACCCAACCCAGCCCTGCCTGCCCGGCCTTCACCCTGTGCCATCAGCTGCCTCCCGGACTGCAGGGGCTCCGCACAGCGCTGCTGCCCACACACCTGAGTGTGGACCAGGGCTCAGCCCAGCTCCTGCTGCCTCCCTGCACGGTGCTCTCCCACACAGGGATGCCGGAGAACCCCTGAGCAGGAACGGCTCCGCTTTCTTCTACTCCAGGCAACACCTCTTTGCCAAGGAAAGTTCTGGTGGGGCAGAAAGGGAAAGTTCAAGAGGAGATTAAAAACTAAGAGAGGGGAGAAAAGGCCTGAGCAGTACTTTTGCCTATTATTCTGCTTTCATTGTGGAGAATGAAGCCTTGTGGCCAGAGGAGTTCATGGAAGCCCTCCACAGTGATTCAGGACTCCAAAGACAGTGCTGTCTCCTGGCTGCAGCACAGAACCCGCTGTGATGAACCCTCCTGTGCTCAGTGTTCACTGTCCTTACCCCACAGACAGTAAAGCTGCCCCTTGGAGTGCAGCCCCCTGGCACGGCACACCCAGCAGCCAGGCAGCCCTCCCAGCCAGGAGCTGGTCAGACAGCGGGACAGCCGGTTCTGCTCCGGGAGCTGTCACATCACCCCGAGCTGTGCCTCCTGTCCGGCGTGGGGAGGCACTGGAGCTCCCCAGGTGCAGTGACAGAGCCCAGCTGCTGTCAGCACTGCTCCGCAGCACGGCAGCGCAGGGCTGGGGAACACTGTACCCCAAAGCCGAGTTTGTGCCCGGTGGGGCAGGGCAGCCCGCGTGGCTCCAGCCCAGGAACGCGCCCTGGGTTCTGCCAAGCCTCCCCAGGGCCGGGTGCGTCAGTAATAATTGCTCTGAAAGGTTCTGGGTCCCGCCGGTTTGGGATGGTTTTGTAAAAGCAAAACAAGGTATGTTTGGACAAAGGTGAGATTATGTTTATGCTTACAGACAATCTGACTCCTGCATACAAAGAATGCTGTTCCTTGGACAAAAACCTAAAACCATCAGGAAATCAAAAGTAATGCAAATTATCTGGCTCTATAATCTTGCCAGAACAGAAGCACCATCAAAGCAGTTCAATAATAGTCATGGTCTTAAATTTGACTTCTCGGACTTCTGCTTTGTTCAATATTTTAATTATATTTTTAAAAAAATTCTACACCACTTCAGATTTCAAAGCACATTTATATACATTGATTAATTCTCCTGAGGTAAAACTCATTATCCTCTTTTTGACACAAGGAAAGTGAAAGGAGACACAACAAACTATTTGTCAAAGGCACAGACAGAACTGGTGGACGGGCTGGTACTAAAACCCAAGAGTTTCTGAAGCAACTTATTTTTTTTAAAGACGATAGCAACCAAAAAATATTTCAAAATGGATATATATTTAGGATCAGGGTAGTTTATGGGGTAAAGGCCATGAGAAGAGCAAGTTCACTAATTCACATTTGGAAAACTGCAATGAATTCTCTAATAAATTGTTGCTGTGTTTCATATAGAGCACCAGCATGAAATCAGCCCATAGCACAGGTAGTCATGCCTTGGCTCATCAGCACCTAGAGAAATCCAGCTCCATATCCCACTTTCTGCTCCAGGGGCAAAGGACATTTGCAGGAAGATTCCTCTGGAGAGCTGGTGGGGAATGCGGCCGCTGGGCTCCCGTGGGTGATTCCAGAGTGCCCTCTAACGAGGCTGCAGCTCCATTTCACACACACAGGGACACCAGGAGAACCCAAATGAGCCTGGTTTCCACGGGAAGAGGGGAAAGCAGATGGTATCCACTCACTGGTGACTGTTCCTGCACAGACATTTTACACTGCCCTGCACTATGCAAGCCCTCGGCGGTAAATATCTCAGTAGGCAGCAGGGCTACAGAGAAAGATGTGAAAATTCATAGTTCTCCCATTCCAAGAGAAGAAAGGATACTGAGTCAGACAACAGTTAACCCAGGACAACATTTTAAAATAAAACTGAGTTTTACACAATCTGTAAGGAATTGCTGGGTAGCTTTTCAACATATAATGTAGTTAAATCAGATTTTACAAAAATAAGGGAATATGATTAATGAAGTTCACAAATCAAAATTGAATCTGCTTGAATACATTCCTTAATACACTGGTGTACCGTAAAACATTGACTCTTTGGTCTGCACCCAAGAGTGGGCACACAAGCTCCAGTGGTGAAACAGGACTGGCTGCAAGTTCATACAACAGACACATGGTTTATGGCCCAGTTCCCTCTCACCCACCTATGTGAACTAATAAACCATCCTGCAAACCAGAGAAGTTCTTATTGAGACACAAACCCCTGCTGACCCTCAGAACAGATTCACTTTAATAATCTCAGCATTGCATTGCCAGAACAGGGCTGTTCCTCCCCCTTAGGGTGTACCTGTAGCTGTGCCAGGAGAGCACAGCTGCTCAGGGCAGCCTCAGAACAGGCACAGCAGCTCCTGTGCTGCTCCTGTCCCCTCCCTCCCCCTGCCCTGCACCAAGGATCCCACTCAGCTGTCCCTCAACACCCCAGCTGGGAGCAGAAGGTGTGAACGATGCTTTCCCAAGCCCCAAGACAGGGGAAAGAGGCACACGTTCCCGAAGCTGCACTGCCCCCATCCTGCCAGATATGTGTCAGAAACCTCTGAACAGACCTGGCAGACTCACCCCGAGTGGCAAACTCACCCCGAGGGAGCACGGTGAAGGCATCAGCTGCTGGGCGATGCCTGGGGGTCCCGTTGCCACCACGGAGCTGCGAGGAAGCAAACAGGGCTGTGAGCACTGGGACACTGCCTGGGACACCTGGCAGCTCAACACCGCAGCCCCACGGCCCAGCAAGCACCTGGCTGAGCACAGGCTTGGAGACAGAGATTGGTAGGCATCAAATTCATCCTTGAACCCGTCTCACATACTTGTCAACCCCTTCTTGCTAAGTATCTTTACTGTAATGTTAAAATCATGAGGTGCTGTGAGGGAAGACGTCAGAGAAATCTGCAGCTCCTCTTGAGGGGCAGTGGAGGGGCAGCTCCAAGCTCTGCTCCCTGGGACAGGAGCCAGGGAACGGCTGCAGCTGGGCCAGGGGAGGTTTAGGTTGGGTATCAGGGAAAGGTTCTACCCCAGAGGGTGCTGGGCACTGCCCAGGCTCCCCAGGGAATGGTCCCGGCCCCAAGGCTGCCAGAGCTCCAGGAGCGTTTGGACAGCGCTGCCAGGGATGCCCAGGGTGGGATTGTTGGGGGTGTCTGTGCAGGGTCAGGGTCTGGATTGATGATCCTGGTGGGTCCCTTCCAGCTCAAGGGATTCTGTGATTCTGTCCAAGACTAAGAACACCATCAGGGAACCAGCATCCTCACCCACACGGGTTATCCACTTCAACAGGCACAGCACTCCAGGAAAGCTCCACTGCATGCCTGGAACGGCCCAGTGGCCAGCACTGCTCCCAAACAGCCCCAGGCAATGACACCCTGAGCTGCACAGGGAACACACCCTGCCCTGCTCTGGCTGAGGCTGCAGCTTGAGTGCAGCACAACCGCACTGCCCTTTGCAAACAGCCAAACTCATTTCCTTCCAGCTGCTGACACTGGGAGATTTTAGTCCCCAGGGAATATTTTCCAAAAACCTCCACGCAGTTGTACAACCCAGGAAACGCATGGGGAGCAGTTGGGTAGAGCCAGGGGTTCCCAAGCAGCGCCGAGGCCCTCCTGTGGCTCACTTGCATGCTCAGACATTCCCCACAGCACCTCTGCGTTCCAGCCAGCTCCTCCTGACGTAACAGCTTATTCCTTTAAGAGTTCAGGCAGGGTTTGACATTACAAAGATCAGCAGTGGACAGAGAGTGTCCTGGCTGTTTTGAAAAAGAGACTTTTCTTTCATGAACTTGTAACCCAAACAAGGCTTGTTGGGGTAAATTGTATTGGTATAAAATCAAAAAGGATTGGAAAGTCTCTTTTGAACCAGACCCATATCCTGTTCAGCGCAGAATAAAAAGTATAGAAAACTGCAAGAGCAAATTAACCTCTGAAATGAGTGAGTGAACCCAAGTAATGTGCAGAGCTGTAAGGGTCACCCCTTGTAAGGTACTCTGTGTTTGAAGGCAAGATGAGCATCAGTCAAGAATAAATCACATTGTGTGGCTACCACAAGCCATGGAATGAGCACAACAAAGTGTTACATTCATCAAAAGTATCTAAAATGACAGCAGCCACACATTTAGACTTAACACAAAGTGTGACCATATCCTTGGCAGAGCTGGGGATGTAATAAAGAGGAAATTATTTAAATGCACGAAATCCATGTGGAGCTTGAGTCTCTCCTGCCCTGACTCAGGAACGTGTGACAAGGATCCCAGCAAGTCCCAGCTCAGCGACCTGCACAGGAGCCAGAGCTCACCTGTGCAGACACAACTGCAGCTTTGCTCTCTGAGAAGGACTGAAGCACTGGGCAGAGAATTTGGCTGCTGCACTGTGACAGGAAGAAGAGGCTTTGATGCAGTTTTTATGTCAGTCGCTGCCACGATGAGCAGGGGCAGGTACAGCCTGTGGGAGCAGCAGTTCCAGAGCCGGGCACCAACAGGAACGGCTCCTGGTGTCAGATTCAAAGAGGTTTCTGTGCTGCTACTATTCAACTGTTTACACAACATAAATGAGACTTTGTTTCCTTTGCTTAATTCTTCCATTATCCGTATATACTTTTTCTTCATTAGCAAATTCCTTCTTCATGTTCTCAGTGTGGTAAGCACCTGGAATACACAACCTTGTCCATGGGATACTGGCCAGAGGAGGCACAGAACCCTCATGTTTTACAGGTGATCAGACAGAAGTCGAAGGATTTTTAACCACTCCTGGTCTGATCAGATTCCAAAACACTTCATCTTTCCTTACCTTCATTTCCCACCTATTCCTTGCAGAAGAAACTGCAAGGATTATTCTGTAAGAATTAGCAACACATGAATTGTTTTTCTGCCATAGAAGTCTTTGACAGAAGCAATTGCCTCAACCCTCACACAGGTCTGTTCCTGCTTAGAGCTAGCACCAAGGGCTGTGCCCAGAGCAGCAGCCCAAGGAGTGGCAAAACTGGGACTGAAGAAGCTGTTAAGGACATAAAGAGGGTTTAGTGTCTGATTTTCACCTGCAGCCCATGAGGCAGGATTTGCCCCAGGTCTCCCAGCAGGCACTCAGCACAGCTGGGAAAAGGACACCACACCCTGCTCCTGCCCCCAACACCTGGACCAGACTCTCACGTTGCAGGCCCAAGTCAATGCCATCTGGTCACACTGCAACGCCGAACCTCCACATGTGTTCCGAAAGAACAAAAGGCTTTTATCCTCTGGGAACGCAGCTTTCCAGATTTCCAATATCCCATGTAATCACACCTCCTTCTTTCATTCTTCTGCAAGATTTTTCCAGACTTTTATCACTGACATCTTCCACAGTTCCTCCACCACTGCATCAATTTATTACACATTCATTCAGATAAGAGATAAGCCTGTGAACCTGCAGGATGATCAGCCCTTGGCAAATGTCCTGTTTCTGTTCATGTACTTCTGTCCCTCAGTTCCTCTGTGACCAGCCCTCCCTCCTGTGCCCCTGGTTACCAAGGGAGCTGTTTGCGGGGGCTGCAAGAGCACCAAAAAACCTCAGAGAGCTACAAAAAAGTATTTTTATTTGGAGACATATTACACAGGCTCTGTAATTAGATTTTGAATTAAATTCCTAAAACTTGGTTCAGTAGAACACTCTTAATTCCAGTAAAATGTCTCTGTCATTAGCCCAGAGGTGCCCTACGTCATTCCCTCTCCTCTCAGGTTACATCACTTCACACATCAGCAAGTTATTTCATGCATGTTTGGGTATATTATTTATTCACAGGAGCAGCTTTCTCTGGTTGTCTCTGTCTACACAGACCTGAGCCTCTGTGAAGTCGCACCCACCTGTGCATGAAGATCCCAGAGAGCTGAGACCCCTCAGCACAGGGAGCACTCCCTGCTGCCTCTCACCTCTCCAGCTGCCTCCGGAGAGTCACAGCAGCTGCACTTGTTCCAGCTGTGCCAGCTCCTGTTTGCCGTGGACAGGAGCACCTGGAAACGTTCAGCTGAGTCCTCTGCGTGTACGCCCATGTCCTGTGCGCCCCACACGGACCCGAGGAGCTCTGTGTGCGCAGCGAGCGCGGCTGCCCCAAAAAGACCTGAGTTCTCTGCCACTGCTGAGCTGTAACAACCACCAAAACTCCATGCAGGTGAGTGTCAGATTTCTACAGGCAGCACTGTTGCCCTAGAAACTCCAGACAGAGCTTTTCTGATGGAGCATTTACATCCCAGAAGATGCATTTTGCTGGTTCTGCTCCAAATGTTAGAATTTGACTATTCCTGCCCTATTGCTTGCACATACCGTGAGGAAACACCTGGAATCAGTGATCAGCTGGTAGTGATGGCTGTGCCAAAGGCTGACCCCCAGCCACGGGCAGGCGCCCGTTCCATGTCAAACCAGGGAGGCACAGAGCCCTCGCAGCGCATGGGAATGCACAGTGTCAGGCAAGAGGCAGTTCCACCGCTCATGGGAACACAGAGAGATTTGTTATTTTAACTAAAAAACCATAATTTCAGAGTGAGTCAGCCAATCCTTCAGCTGACCCTTTTATAACTCCTCCTACCCTGAGAGCACCCTCGTCCTGCTGAGACAATCCACTGCGCCTGATCCAGCTGGAGATGTCCCTGCTCACTGCCGAGGGCTGGAATAGTGGACAATGTGTGGACAACACTCGTGGTACTTCCAATTCCACCGACCCTTCTTTCCCATTCTCCGCAACATTTAAAAGCAGTGGCAGGGAGCCCAACCGATTTGTTTAAAACTGAAACCATCACACTCCCGCTACTGCCCGGCGCAAGGCTGTCACGGATTTCTTTGGTTTGCTAACTTGTAATTAACCCACTCAAGCACTTGCAACCGCTGTAATTCCGTCCCGCCGCTCTGCGGAGCTGAAGGTGTGCAATCCCCTGTAACCCTGACCCTGCTCTCCCGGCCCCGCTCCCGGCGCGCAC